>APFE031630527.1:180317-205661 GCA_000404065.3 Pinus taeda | reverse complement strand
GCACATTTAAATCTCACTTTCTATTTTTTAATTCACCCCACTTTAATAAAGACCCACTTAGTCATTTATTTCCAAAGTCACTTTTCCTTTCTAATTTTTCATTGACTTTATAAAAGTCACTTTTAAATTAGACTTAGTAACTTTATCACTTAAAGTCACTTTTAAATTAGATTTAACTTTATAAAATTATAAAGTCACTTTAGGAGAAAAATTAAAATCTTTTGGACACTTTTCCCTAGGCCAAAGATCAAAGCCTAAAGGAACCACTTGTCCTCCGGTACCAAATTTCAACACAAATTCCCGATGAAGAGAAGGATGACATGACTATTGGTTCAACACAATGTTTCGTTGAAAGGAAGTGATGGAAAAGATGGTCAATGCCCTACAAGAAGAAGGATCCATGATGAAGAAGTTGAAATTCATGACATGATGCCGAAAAGAGGAGTCATACAAGCAGCGAATAGTACTATGATCTCCACCAAAGAGCAAATAGTTGTCGTTGGAAATAAGTCCCTAGTTAAGAGGGAGCTTGGGTATATTCCTTTTATAGGAATGAGTAGATCCTCCCTAGTTGAGAGGGAGAGATAAACACATCATTCTTGTCTTCTTTATAAAGAAAGAATAGAGGATTCGGTAAGCATGTGAAATTGATTCCAATACTCTTTGAGGATGAGGTAGGGCATACAATAGGTAAGAGTAGTCAAAGAGGAAATTCCACGAGGCTGTATAAATCCAAGATGGGAATGGTCCTAAAAGGACATACCTTGTGAACATCCGGATGGGGTATGTGCCTTGAGAGACAATGATGAAGGTTTTTATTAGTCATTCTCTCCCCAGCATTATGCTCTAATCTAGTGGAGAGATAGAGTTGTTAGTCAAGGCCTTACTATATGACAATGTTGGTTGATATGATGAGATGCACTGATGTAAGTTGAATAAATAGCTTATGAGATGACTTACCAATCTGACTCTTCTTATAAGAATTCTTCAGTATGAGAATGTCCAGGTACCTTGTACGTTTTATGAATACCTCAATAGTTAAGAGGGAGCATTGAAGTATGTAACTAGGTTCAGTCTTCATGAATATAAAATGTACTCTTGATTCTTGTATATTGTATAAAGAAAGTAAAATTATTATTATTATTTTTATAACATGGGTTTCATGCTCAAGGACAATTTATTTATAGGTCAAGCACCCATTGAGTGCTTCTAGGGTTTGTCATAGAGTCAAGAAGTCAATTGAGTCATTGTAATATGTAAAAGACCCCATTGGGCATATTGTATCATGTCAAAAGAACTTTTGTAAGTCAAAAAGAACTAAAATACTCCCTCCAAGAACAAGTTGGCCTACAAAGTAGTGAAGTCAGCGTCCAAGAGATGTCTAGTCAGCCTATTGAGAGCCTCCATGAAGCCTATATATAATAGGCGCTCGACCTTAACAAGTTCAATTAGAGATAAGAAGAAGACCATAATAGCCAACGAAAAGAGGAGAACAAAAGGAGAAGAAAAATCAAAGTTTTGGAACCGTTTTTGGGCTGCCCTCCTCCACACGTACGAAGAAGTTAGGGCATCAACTTGTTGCAGGAAGACCGAATTATAGAACTATCTAGAAGCTTAGTTTTGTTACCAAGAAAATCAAGGAAGAGGAAGCACATCAAGCGAAAGAGAAAAAAGGTCATTTCAGCCATTAATCTACCCACACATGCAAAAATCAGAGATTGTAGGAAGGGGCAAAAATTGCAGCCTTAAAGCAATAAGCTGAAATTCTAAAGAGAGGCCGAAATCTGAAGTATTGGAGCAAGCTTGACTGCCATTGACTTTGTAGAACAAAAGCTCATCAAAGAAGAGGTTGACTTGGCCTTGGAGGGGTCTTGGTCTTGGAATTCATCATTTGAAGATTCTGAAAGAAGAGAAGAATTCTTGTGGGTTTTCCTCTCAAGAGGAGAGGTTTTGGCCATGGCTAGTAGCCTATATTTTGTGTGCTCTTCTCTCTTTAATCTTCATAGTTTGGTAGTTGTTTGATGATAAAATAACACTATAATAATCAAGTAAAGAAGAAGCTACCTACAAGTACATCAAGTTAAGTAAAAAAAACATCACAAATATTTATCAAAGTAAGAGAAATCACTCTAATCTAGCTGCCCTAGATTTCTCAACAATAACAACCAATATAGTGGAAGTGATTGGGGTCGTGAAGCTACAATATGTTCCGATGGATGAACAAGTAATTGATGTGTTGATCTCTCCTTGAGAAATTTGAATATTTGATAAGCATACTTGGATTGAATTGGTTGAGAGGGAAAGATGAGTACCTTAGGTTATGTGCCCGAATGATGGTGCTTGGGAGGAAATCTTAGCCTAGTTGGTATTGAGATCTCATGTTATGATTTGGCCTTGATGATTTCTAGATCCTAGTGTGAGGGTATCTTGGTCGTGATGGAGCTCCATTTTAGATTTGACCTTGATGATCCCTAGATCACTGTGAGGGTTGGTGTCTTGGCATGAAGGCCTAGATGGTATCTATATTCTGTTAGATTGATACCAGGGTTGTAGCCTGATGGTAACTATAGTGGCAAGCTGCCTTGATGACACCTTAGTCCCTGTTAGTATCTTAGATCCTTGTATTAGTGTCTTGGAGATGACACTTCGATCCTTGAATTGGTGTCTTGGTGATGACACTTGGATCCTTGAAATGGTATCTTGACTCTTGGATCTTTGATGTGTTGAATTGACAACTTGGCAGTTTTTGGCCTTCATGGTATCTAGCATTGCATATGTTGTTGTACTCATCTTGGAACATTTCAAATTGAGGTCAACGTTGTACCGGTTGAACAATTATGAATATGTCCCTAGTTAAGAGGGAGTATTGAAAATGTAACTAGTATCGATCTTAATAACTGTATTTGGCTCATGATGTAATTCTTATGTATTTGTAAAGATAAGAAAAGAAAAAATATTTTAAAGATTAGAAGAAAATTATTTTTACAAAGCATGGGCTTCATGCTCAATTATTATGTTTATAGGTCAAAGCATCCATTGAGTGCTTCTAGACTAGTGTCTTGAGTCATAGTCTTGTCATCATGTATTAGAGTCTTAGACCCTTTTCGATTTTTTATGTAAATAAAGAAAATTATTTTTGTATGTCTTTTGTCCCTCCACCAAGTCGGCTCACTCTACTGTCAAGTCGGCCTCAATAAGGGAATTCGTCCACACTTGAAGACTATAAATAAGAGATATATTTGACCTATTGGGATGGTAAGGAAGAAGTACTTCAATTTGCAAATCATTTGGAGGAAGAAAGTGCAAAATACTTAGAAGAAGGTCTAAATCTATTGCCAAGGAAGAAGAATGAATGCGAAGAAGGGACCTCTTGTCGAGCCTAGAAGGACCTAATTTTTTCTCTGTTTGTAACTTTGTCACACGTGCAAGAAAGTCTAAGATAGAACAGCAGGGCCGAGGGAACTGAAGTTGTGGAGATAAAAGGAAGATCGAAAATCCTAATTGGAGCTAAGTTTGCATTGACTTGGTTTGACTTTGATGGTATAACAATTTGTTGACTTGGGCATCTTTATCTTGATAAAGGAAGGACAGTTGAAAGGCTAACTTGGATGGAGGAGGATCTATTGTTGGTCTAGAGGTCTTGGTTGTCTCATTTGATTTGGTTCTTGAAGAAGAGTAGAAAATTTTGGTTTTCCCCTAGGAGAGGGGCTTTGCCCTAGCTTGGAGACTATCTCTAGTGTTCTTCTTGTTGTCTTTGTGATCTTCATTATTTTGGCAATTGTCTTGATGATAAGAACTTAATAACAGAAAAAGAAGTAATAAGGAATCACTAGAAATTGTCATGTTAAAGAGAAATCAAATTAAAGAAACCCTGATTAGCTGCCCTATGGATTTCTCAACACTGTCCAACTCACTGGCAAAGTCAACATTGATAGAATGCCAAGCCATATTCTTTCCCCATTCAATCGAGCAGACCCAAGAAGAGTTGTTGTTCTCGAAATAATATAGTATCCACAACCTCCAGTAAAGCCCTATATTAATGCAATAATAGCTTTCTACGTACTCTATGAATGGAAGTAAATTGTTAGTCTTAATATCCTTCAATAATAATAATCGCATAGAAGGGGGTGCTCTACAGCTATGGTGGGAAGACCTTCAAACACTTGGTGAATGTACGTGTGTTAGCCCTAAAGAAATTAAATAATAGTTGTTGTCTTGTTTCTCTTAATTAGCATGGTATGAAAACAGAAATCCATCTAGATTTTATCTTTCTTAATCTATTTAAACAATAACTATTATCCATTTAAACTTAAAAAACATTCAGATTTTTTCTTATCCAGGGTTGAGATGGAACTATAACAATCATAACAATAATAAGCTAGATACTCTCCACCAGACAACCATTGTTCATTAATAACCACATAAGCCACATATGTCAAAAATACTCACCGAACACAGAGGCATAGCTGCTGTTGAGAACATCTCCGCAGCTACCACCTCCCACAGGGCAATAGACATCACTATTCGTCACTTTCATGTATGTCAAGTATGCGGTTTCCATGAACCCTAGCCCTGCAATCACTGCTCCCAATCCATACCACGAAATCGCCCCATCATTTTCATTCTGTTTCTCGTCTGAATAATTAGGCTGTGAGCTAGCAGTCTCTGGCTTTTCAGTCGACAACTGTGCCGGCTTCGACTCCCCAACACCATCAGGAGATGATTTACTGGCATGTATAGACAAATGTTTGAATTGGGGTACCCTCTGCACCAATACGTCCGATCAGAAATCCAAATCTAACGACACGATTCAAATCAAACTCAATTACCTATTTCGGGACTTTATAATTGTCCAAACTCAAAATGTTACAACAATCCAATTCAAATATTCTGTGTTGAAAACCTTATGTGTGAGTGCAGGTCAGAAACGTGAGTTTATTCAACATTTGCGAAAGGTTTCTTACAATTCAATATAGAACATTATGAGTGCGAATTCATCCAGGGCTCTGAGCCAAATAAAGTTAGAGAATTCAGACGAATTGATTACCGTTGGGAGACAACCATGGCCAATAGTTTTCGAGAACAAACTTAATCCAAAATATCTTGGAGCGCCGGAGAATTTGCCTGTAAGAGAGGAACTGAGGTTATAACATAATTGAGTATCTGAATTTGGGGCTCTGGTAGAGAAGGAAACACCGGGCAGAGGGATTGCAGACGCCACAGCCATTTATTTGAATTTGGGAGTTGATGGAACACCTTTGTCATGGTTATTTTTATAATAACTTGTGGATAATGCACGCTTAACCGACCATGGTAGTCGACCGTCGGGCTTATTGAAGCATATTCACACAAATCACTGTAATGAAATGAAATAAAAATTTAACGTCCATCATATTAGACATACTTCTATCATCTTAGATATAGAAGATATAGTTTATTGGACCATTAACTTTTTTGTTTTTTGTAATTTAATTTTTTTATTATTTAAATGAATGACGAGCTAACCCAACTTTTTAAGAGTTTCTTTATTGAACCGATGTTAACATATCACTGTAACGGTCTTGGAAAGTATCACATTCCAAAAACATTAAGTATCACATTCCAAAATGAAATGTTTTTTCGATTCCACTACCTCGAAAGTGCAAAAAGTATACACATGCTCTTCCCAAGCTTTTTTAGGTCTTTTCCACCGACCTGTTTCGCACCGTAGTTGATGCGAGTTACTTTTTAATTGAGCAACAAGAATCTTTGCTCTCCATGAAATGCTAGCTCCAATGTACTCTTTTTGTTGGAGATCACATGTGGGGTTGAATTCTTGGACATAATACTTCTTCTTTCTACCCAATTCTTTTCCCCATATATGCTTACAAAACTTCTCCATAGCATAACTCTTTAAATCCTTGCTATTTGTGGGACAAGCATTGAAGTAAATATTCCATTTTTGCATCTATTTGTTGTTTTGTCTTATCCATGGTTTCTTTCTTTCACTCATTTCTTCATTGAAGATAACTTTAGGCCATCTACCTGCTCCCATTTGCTCAATTCTCTGAAGATACCTTATGAGACGCACCATAGCAATTACTTCGATGGAAGTTGCTCATGTTTCACTCAGCATTATATCATAAGAAACCAAACTTTTTTATTTTAAACTTGCTCATGATCAAGCGTTTTTAGATCTTCTCAATTTGATTCCATGTTGAGACAGTGATATTTCTAGCCCACATTCGCACCTACATAATATCACTGGACAAACTAGGAGCCCAAAAAGCACTTTACTTGTTTTCCAATCTCATAACTCTTCCTCTTTGCATCTGTTTTGAAGAGCATATAATGCTTTCCACCCTCCTAAAATTCTCTTTTTTCTGCAGTGCTCCCAATTAAGCTTGTTGTTGAAATCAATCCCGAGGTACTTGTATTCATTTACTTCTTCAAGAATGGTGTCTTCAAAGAAGAATGTATGTTGGCTCTTCTTCTTTTTATTTGAGAAAACCATAATTTTGGTCTTGTTGGTATTGACTTGCATCCCCACTGCTTTACAAAATTGCTCAAGGGCATAAAGGTGCATCTGCAATCCCTAGACCGATTTAGCAATCAACACAAGGTTATCAGCATATAAAAGAAGCTTTATCACAAACTCCTCCAATCAAACACCATCCCCACTTTACAGATTTAGCCACTCTTCCAATTTATCAATATATAAACCAAAAAGAGTAGGGGATAAAGGGCAGTCTTGCTTGACTCCAATGTCACTTCTAAAGCTTTATGAAATGTCTGTTGAAGTTCTAATTTTGACTTTCACCTCTTTATAAGACATATGGACAACAACTCTATAATGCAAAGGAATTTCAAGTTCTTCCATTCTACTCCACAACTTATCTCTAGGGACTATGTCAAATGCCTTTTTGAAGTCAACAAAGCAGCAAAATACTTCTTCTTTGCCCTCCCAAACGTTTTCAATAATGTGTCTCAATGTGATACCATGATCTAATGTAGAATGCTTCGGCCTAAATCTTGCTTGCCCTTTTGCCCTCTTTTCTTTGACTTCCGCCCACTTACTGATTCTATTTTCCACCATGTTGTTGAAGAGCTTTGCAAATAAAGGATTGATCATAATGGTTCTATAGTTGGAAAGATTATTAATGTATCCACTTTTAAAAAGGGGTATTGCTAAACTAGTTGTCCAATCTCTTGGGAATCCTTGCCGAATGACATTGTTGAATATTTCCATGATGTGAGGTGCAAGAATGTTCATTCCCCACTTTAGATATTGTGTTTGAAGTTCCACCAAGTCCTTTGCCTTTCCTATTTTCAACTTCTTAATTCAGGGCTCTACTTCCTATGAAGTGAAAATCTTTGTAGTTATGTTGATCCTGGGAAGAGGCTCCTCTTTTGATTCTTTCTCATAGAGTTGTCTTGCATAGTCAAACCATTGATTATATGTAAATTTATTTTCAATTTGCTTCTTCGTTGGTTGAAGTTCCAGTTTGTCTTTAGAGCTAGTCCCAGTCTTGGTTGAAGTTCCACTCTGTCTTTAGAGCTAGTCCCAGTCTGGTTTCCACTCATTGCTATTTAGTCTGTGCCATGTCAACAAAAATTGACATTGTTAAAAATTTATGAAGTGTTTAATTTTTTTTCCTAATAATTTATGTCGAAAAAGGTAAAATAGAGTGTTAAGATAAAATTTAACATTAATGTGACAAAGTAATTAGTGGAAAATCTAGATCCACGATATGGGAGATATCCTAAGAACCAAGATAGATCCATTTTTACTCTGGATCAAATATTTTTTCACTCTATGCTAGTTTGCATATCATGATAGTTAATCCCTCTCAGGACTTAGTAGATCCAAAGTAAAGATGGATTTATGTTGGTTTAATTGCCCCCTTTAAATATGCTACATTCCACGTGAATACCATGTGTCAATACCATGTGCCATCTTTATTTTTATTAATATTAATATTAGGGTTAATAATGTTTTTTTATATGGTATTAATAATAATTTGGCTCATAGGCTACTCCTAAATAAAACCTCTTTTTTGAGTTTTCGTAAATATAAAATGGATTATGGAGTAAATATAAAAAATGTTTTATTTATTCACCATACTTCTAGTTTATTTATATTTGTATTAATTTACCATACCTCTTTTATAAATATGGTATTTGACCCATAGGCTTCACCTAAATAAAACATTTTTTTTAGTCTTCCTAAATATAAAGAGGTTTATGGACTAAATATAAAAAAAAATGTTTTATTTATTTACCATACCTCTAGTTTATTTATTTTTGTATTTATTTACCATACCTCCACTTTATTTTTATTTTTATTTACCATACCTCTAGTTCATTTATTTTTGTATTTATTTACCATACCTCTACTTTATTTTTATTTTTATTTTTATTTACCATACCTCTAGTCTATTTATTTTTGTATTTATTTACCATACCTCCACTTTATTTTTATTTTTATTTTTATTTATTTACCATACCTATTTTTTTAATGTTCATAAACCTCTTTATATTTTAAATTTATATTGTGTTTATATCTAATAATAATTAGATTGATTTAAAAATGTTAAATGTTAAACATTACATATTAAATGTTTACATTTACATGTTTATGTAAGCTCTACCCCATACTGGATTGTAGATTAGCTATATATATATATATATAATATATATATATTAAATTTTATTTGTTTTTAAGTTAATTGAATTATTATTTTTATTTTTTTTTTTAAAGTTCGGTTGCTATATATTATATTCTGAAAAATTCCAGGGGTTCAGTCTCCTCTGGTACATAATATGGGATATCTGTCTTTGATCAAGGGGTTTACAAAACGAGACCACCTCCTTGATCCTTACTTTGCTGCTTTTACTACTATCTAAAATTGTGCTACTATAGATTTTGATGAAAGAAAATAACATAAAGATGCATCTACAGTACATTTAATCTATCATTATATGTTGAATGTGTCTCGTTGTAGATTCCTCTGGCTGATCATCTTTTGCTTCTTGCTTAACGCTAGAAGAGCTGGTGGCAATGGTATTTCTTTTGTCCATCATATACTTGAGAATAGATATTGATTCCTCAGCGTGGGCGCAGCGATTGGTAAGTTGTCTAAACTGCTCTTAGAGGGATGTTGCTTTGTGCATAAACAGCTGAATTTCCGCCTTGTATTTCTCAGTCATGATGCGGTCTTGTTCAAAAAGCCTTCGGCTCTGCTCTTCCAAACGTCTGTCATGTTCTTCCAATCTGGCATCCAGGAGTTTTTGCTTGTCATCGAGGACAGTCTGCTGGGTCCTTATTTCTTCCAGTTCTGCCTGCAAATCAGCACAGTGTAGGCAGTCCTCGCTGCGCGCCATTGTTGAGCAGAGGGTGCGGTAGGTGAAGATATTGAAAACAGAGGCGAAGTAGGTGGGAAACTTGAGGGCGATTTTAGATGGACTGTCACGAATGCGATGATTATAATGGGCGGGAGAGTGGACCAAGCCCACGAAAGATCTGTCTGTTCTGCTTGAGGAGTAAGAGTAGAAGGGGATCCAACAGCGCGTAGCCGAGGAGAGGGTATCCAGGGGCCGAGTGCTGAGAGAGAAGGCGTAACAAATGGAGTTCGAGATGGAGGAGGATGGAGAAACAGGGCTGAACTGAATGGGGGTATAACTGAGGGAGCAGAGAGGAGGGTTGGTGGAACTGAGGGAGCGGAGAGGTGAGCTGAGGGGAGAGCGACCTCCCAAGCTCTGGCTTTTGCGTTCCTGAAAGTCGCCAAAGCACTGGTTAGGGTGAAACTAAACAGAAAATGAAAAAATGATACCAGAGTGGAGTCCCGCCAATAAGTCTGAGAAGGCTCGCTCGTTCCAAGTTGAGGTTTCTGCACTATATCTTTATCGCCAAGAGTAAGCTGATGAGTGATACTTTGGGAGCTGAGAGTCAAGTTTATAGAATGAAGCGGACGGTGGTCGGGATTCCAAGAAAAATCCAGAATCACGAGAAGGATGTTGGTCTGAGCCAAATCCTTCAGACGATCCTCCTTTGCTGATCCTATTCTGATGGTGCCGGCGTTGAAATGATCGTTGATGTTTATGCTCAAGTAATTGCTTCTGACTAGGGTCGGGTGAGCCTGTTTTTGCGTGCTGTGATCACTGAAGAGAGTCCTGCTTCTGAATAGTCCTTGTCCATCGCACGCTTGTTTGACCAAGCGTTGCTGAACTATGCAATGATGTTTCTTTTTCATGGAAATGGGTGGAAGCTGTCTATTTCGTTACACCTTAACGCTCCTGCCATTCTTCCAACAGCGTTGTTCGCTTGCTTGTCTCCCTTCTTATTTAGAGTGCGGAGGACATGGTAGAACTTGATGTCATCAAAATTTTTGAGGAGGAGCTTAATACGCTCTATGTGCTGCTGAAGATTACTGTTGGGAGATCTCTGATTGTGGATCATGAGACGTATTATAATTGCCGAATCCCCAAAAACTAAAGCCCTTTTAATACCCAGGTTTTTTAGTTGAAGTAATCCTTGATATAAGGCTAGTGCCTCTGCATTGTTATTTGTTTTCTCTCCCAAGCTCCATTCATAACTGCAAATGTTGTCCCCTGCCTCATTCAATATTACTCCTCCCGCTCCTGCTCGGCCTGGGTTCGATTTAGAGGCCCCGTCAAAATATAATGTTATGCAATTGTTGCTCTGTATCCACCTCTTATAATCTTGAGCTGATAGTCTGATTTACCAATCCTTTATTTTAGTTTGCTGCAATCTGCCAGTCTTTTGAGTCTCTTGATTTTGTCCTGGCCATTCCAGGATGTGGCTGATGACAAATCTTTCCTCCACTGTGTAATCCTTTGCTTGGATTTTCCCCTTGTATTTGGCTGTTATTGCCTCCTGAGCCAAGATGTGGGCTTTGCTGCATGTTGTTCGAACATTGGTCTCTTTATTTTGGAAAATCTTTTTGTTCCTTGAGAGCCAAATTCTCCATAATAAGGAGTGAGGAATAGTGTCCCAAATTCTTCTCACAATTCTACTCCTTTTGTCTTTCCATGGGCAATTATTTTTCCATTCATACAGTGTCTCAGCAATGTTTTGCTGAGGATGCCAGTTTATATTTCCCATGGATGACATTTTGGTCCAGCATCTTTTTGGTGAAGGGGCAGTCTATGAATAAGTGTTGCATTGTCTCCTCTGCTGAGCAGCAGTTGGGACATCTGGAAGGACCGTTGATCCCTCTCTTGCGTAAATTTTCCGCTGTGAGAACTTTACCTTTTAATAACAGCCATGTGAAGAATTTAATTTTTGGGATGGCCTTTGATTTCCAGATTATTCGCCAATGATTCCAGATGGGTATCTGATATGTGTTGTTGCAGATATATCGGTGCCCTGACTTGATGGTATAATTTGATCCTGTGGGATCCCAATGAAGTCCATATGCTGCTTCTTTTTTTATTGGGGCTCTGTTATGAAGGTTTGCTTTGAGAGCATTGAAGTTCGCTTCCAAGGCTGTTGGGATACCTGGGAAATCCCAATCTGTCCAGGCATGTGTGTCTGGATCCCATTTCGAGATTTGTCCAAGTCTTTGAATGCCTTTGCTATTGAGATAATGGATGATCGGGAGGGCTTCTTCAATAGCATTAAGAGGTTGGAGTCCCATTATCTTATCAGTGGCAAAGTTTATGCTGTCCCCTCCTCCAGGGATTTTTGAAGTGTTTTTCCTGAGGAATGGGATTGCTTTCTTGCAGAGGTGCCAAATTTTGGAGGAATCCCTATTGGGGATGCCATCTTCTAGTAGCCTTTGTCTTGTGCCATTGAGGTATTTGCTTTCTATGACTTGCTTCCACCATGCTTTTGGTCCATTGATTAGCCTCCAGGACATTTTAATCCCAAATGCTAGATTGAGAATTTTAGGAGCTCTTATTCCAAGGCCTCCTCTATCCTGAGATTGGATTACACTTTTCCAACTGACCAAGTTAAATCTATTCTTTTCTTTTTTCCCTCCTTGCCACAGGAAGTTTCTGAGGGCGACTTCCAGTTTGTGGTGAAAGATAGCAGGGGCTTGATAAAGAGTAAATCTATATAGAGGAAGGGAGGTTATACCTGATTTGAGCAGGATTAATCTGCCTGCTGGGTTGAGCCAAAGAGTTCCCCATTGTTGGACTTTCCTTTTGACTTTGTCTATTATTTCATTCCATGTCTCTGCTTTTAATGGTCCCAGGCTGACCGGCATCCCAAGGTAGGAGAAGTGATCCCATTTTGCTTTGTATGTGACTCCAAAGATGTTGGCAATACTATGAGCTGTTTGATTAGAAATGTTCCAGCCATAGACGCAACTTTTGTGGAAGTTGACCACTCCCCCTGAGTAGTCCATGTATTGGTCAAGGAGGTGTTTGAAGCGCCTTGCTATGGTAGTAAAGGCCCCTCCAATCAATAGAGTGTCGTCAGCAAATTGAAAATGGTTAATGTTCTTGACTCCATTCCCAAATTTAATGCCTATTATGAGGCCGACTCTTCTATTGTGATCCAAAGCTTTGCTGAAGGATTCAGCCATAAGAATGAAAAGGTAGGGGGATAGAGGGCAGCCTTGCCTTAGTCCTCTAGAGGATTGGAAGGCTTCACAGGGGCGACCGTTAATCAGGGGTGATATCCAAGGTCCTGTTATGCAAGCAGCAATGGTGTTGATGAAAGAGGAATTGAAACCCATTTTTTCCAAGACAGCAAACAAGAAGGAGTGCCTTACCCGGTCAAAAGCATTGGCCAAGTCGAGTTTGAGAACAAATCCTTTCTCTTGTCTAGAGGTGCTGGAGTGGATGGCTTCTTGGACCAAAGTAATGGTGTCATGGATTTGCCTATTAGACAGAAAGCCACCTTGATTTTCAGAAATCAAGGATGGAAGGAGGGGCTGTAGTCTCATAGCTATGATTTTCGTGAAGATCTTGTATGAAGAGTTGCACAAAGATATTGGCCGGAACCTGGAGAATGAGGTGGGTCGATTTTCCTTGGGAATGAGAGCAAGGAAGGTTGAATTAGTAAAGCCTCCCATTTTCCCTTTCCTTTGTATTCCCCTCAGCATTTTTGCCAGATCTTTTTTTATCAGCTGCCAATGATCCCTATAAAAGTTGATTGGAAATCCATCTGGCCCAAGTGACTTGTCTGGCTGCAGGGTCTAGATTGCTTTCCTAATCTCTTCCTCCTCTATTTCTCGATTTAGGCTTTCATTTATTCCCTGAGTAATGCCTTTGGGGAGATATTGCAGCAACTCAGAGTAGTCAACTTCTTCTTGAACTTCAGTGAGAAGGCTCGTGAAATGAAGGGAGGTTTCCCTCTTGATGTCTTCTTGGTTCTTGTGATGGTTGCCTTCACTATCATTAATAGCACTAACGTTGTTCCTTGTTTTCCTAGCTGTAGCTTGTTTGTGGAAGTATGCTGTATTCTTATCTCCTTCTTTCAACCATAGCTGTCGCGATTTGATCCTCCACTTTATCTCTTCATCTCTATTGATGTGCATGAGTTGTCCCTGTATTTCCCATTCCTTGTTTTTTAGTTGTTGGGAAAGTCCTTGATCTTCTATTTGTTTCTGGACTTCCTCCAAGTCTTGCTTTATTTATTTTTTTTTAATTTTCTGGCTCTTGATAGCTGATTTTTGCCCATTCTTTGAGCGCTTTTCTTACACTCCTGATTTTTGTTTCCCATATATGGCTGGGGGAACCTTCTACGTGTTGTTTCCAGGTGGCCTCTATAATTGCTTCGGCTGAAGAGTTGTTTCTCCATAACGGATTATATCTGAATGGAATTGGTCCCAAATGGAGGTGGGATTCCATCGTGAGGAGAATGGGGAAGTGATCAGAAACTGTGGAGCTGAGAATTTTGGTGTGGCAAGCTGCAAAGGAAGAGAGGAGGGTGATGTTGACCAAAATTCTGTCCAATCGTTCCATAATATTGCCTGGTCCCAGCCTTCGGTTGTTCCATGTGTATTTTCGGTTTTTTGGAATGATGTCGACCATTTCATGCTCTAGCATTATTCCCTCCAGCTGACTTCTGAAGGGGTCGTGCATGAAGTTGCCTCCTCTTTTCTCGTTCGTGTGGAGGATTAAATTGAAATCACCAGCTAATATGATGTTTGAAGTTTGCTCATTATCTATGTTTTCTTTCAGTTCCTTCCAGCACTGCTCCTTTTCTCTGTAATGGTGGGGAATGTAAACATTGTATATGATGAGATCACAGTTCTCCTCTTTGCTGTTCAGATTGGTCCTTATCCAATTTTGGTTGTAAATGGTTGAATTACAGTCCCAATTTTGGTTGTTCCACATGGTTACAATTCCTCCTGAAGCTCCTCTGGAGCTGCTAATGACGCCTGAGAATTGCCTTTGGGCGTCTATGATCTTCTGCATTTCGTTTTGGTTTTGTTTGGTCTCTTGAATCAACAGGATTTTGGGTCTCTCATTATGAAGAAAGTCTCTTAAGGCAGTTGTTTTGGAGGGGTGCCCCATGCCCCTGCTATTCCAGGACAGGAGCTTCATCATGGGGCATTCGAGCGGGGAGGTGCTCGCCTCTCGAAATATTTCCCTGCTATTTCCTTTTCCTAATGTCTTGTCATGAATGATTCCATAGGGGTTTGGAATCCAAGGGCAATGTCCTTTTGAGTGCTTTCTTCTCGATGCTACTTAGCTGACTTCCTACCTGGGCCAGGCTTCTTGTGAAGATCGCTTGAAGTACCAATTTATTTTGAGGAGCTTCTGGTGGTTCTAAGAGGAGGAGCCTCTGAGGAGGGCTGGGAGAGGGTCGAAGAGATCAAGGGAGGATCAGGCAGATCTAAGGAGGGTTGTTCAGACTAAGGATCTTCTGAGGCAAGGATCAAAAAAGGGTTGGAGGATGAAGGGAAGTGTGGATCTTGGGATGGGCCCGAAGGGTTGGGAGGAGGAGAGGTGGGGCGCTGGGGGGAGGAGCCAGGCAATTCAGAGGATGATTCAGGTTTAGAGGGGGGGGCTGTTTTTTTTTTTTTTACAGTCTCCCATTGTCCTCCTTGATCTTCAGTTTCCAGATTAGTTACTTTAGTGCATCTATTAGCAAAGTGCCCGTATTCATGACATACCTTGCATTTGAAGGGTATCTGCTCGTAGTCCAGCTGTTGTATGTAGCTCCAGTCATCCACCCTGAGCTTGATGGCTTCCGGCAGTCCTTTTCTGAGGTCCACTTCCACGCAGATCCTTGCGCATGCCTACATGTTGTCCTTAGGTTCACTTCTGTCGATGTATTTCCCAACTGCGTTTCCGATTGCTTTGACCGATTCATCTCCCCAACAGTGCAAGGGCAGGTGAGGAAGACGGACCCATACTGGGACTGCGTTGGGGATGTCTAGTTCTGGGTCGAAGTCAGGAGTCCACTTGTTTAGGTAAAGCCCTCGGGAATCCATGAAGTAGGGGCCATTCCTGAAAATAAGATCCTTATCTGCTTTAGATTCGAAGTGAAAAGTGTAGTAACCTTTGCCATAGAAGCGGATTGAGATCTTTCCTTGGATTTTGTCGGACCAGTTCCTCTCCACCCATCTTTGAACTGTTCTTGGTGAGGGCCATAAACCCGTGAATTGTCCTATTAGTCCTTTTTCTACTAGAGATAATGCTGCCATTCGAGGTAGAGATGGGGGCAGCTGTACTTCTTGGAGAATATCCAGTTTCTTGACAAATTTTGAAGTTGCAGGGTTGGGGCGGGAAGGGGGAAGGGACTTCACCAGATCTGAGAAAGCTTTCTCAGAGTCCCCCAGAGATGGGTCTGGGTGGGCCATGGCAGCGGCCAAGGCCCAGAATGAGCAGGCCTCATGGTCGAACCCGAGGCGGCGGCGCTGATCGCTGCTCTCCTAGGTTACGCTCCACGCTAGGGCTGGTTCACGCTCGCGCTCTCAGTTTCGGGTTGGCCTTGTATTTAAGTTAATTGAATTTATTAGTGATGGAAGGAAGTTACTTTTCAATCTAGATTCAATTTCGCCAGTTATAATAATTTAATATGAGTTATAATATTTTAGAATTGAAATTGTTTTTCCCATAAATTTATTAATAAAAATTAGCATAATTAAATTTAAAATAAATTATGATTTGGGTAATATATTGATTAGGTGGCTTTATATCTAATTAATCTATATTTATCTTAGTTTTGGAATCTACCAAGTATATAAAGTGATCAAATTTCTTTTCACTCTAAAAAAGGTTTTCATCTCAAGGGATTTTATCCCCTCAAACACTTGGTAAATTCAAATTTAAATAAAAATAGATTTAAGTTGATTTTATTATTAATTTTAGTTTTAGTTTTAATTTAATTAATTAAAATTATTTAATTTTTATTTTAAATTATTTATGTTTAGTTATATGTAATTTAACAAGTCAAAATGTTTACGTGACATTACAACATCTCTTTGATATTTTGCTAGTGTCTTTCAACCCAATTAAATTGGATTTGTTAAAAATCTTGTTACTAAAGTCATTCTTTCTAAATAATCTTAGCAAAATTGTGACTAGCAACTAACTTTTGGCACATTCGAAATTTAATTAAATTTGGGTATAATTATTGTCACTTAATTTCTATGTTGGTAAGAGAGGAGTGGATTGAATCAAAAATCAAATTTATTCTATTAAATAGTTAAATTTTAATTTTAATTGATGTGTTGATGATGTTTATTTTAAATTAGGGTTTTATATTTAAACTTTAACGTGTCTAAATTATTTGTTGTGAGATTATGTTTAGAGGAGCAAAAGTTCCAAAAAGAATAATTATTAATTTCTCAACACTACATAGTTTGTAATCGTTTTTCTTTTTTTAAATAATGGTGAATCAATAATTTATCATAGTAATTTGGATAAGGCCCAAGATCAAGCTTTTTGGTTGTCACTATAACGCTCCAATAACTTGCAAGTCATATATACAACTAACTTATGACTTAGAAAGAGTTAAGATGTCTTGAGCCCAAAGTAGACTTTATCCCATGGTTCAATTTTGACCTTAATTGATATCACAATCAAGCTTATTTCAAATTATCATTCTCTATTTAAACCCGAATATGTCTAAGTTACCTATTCCTAGATTGTTCAAAAAAGAATAATTGTTAATTTCTCAACGTTGCATAGTTTATGATCATCTTTCTTTTCTTAAATTATGGTGAATTGATAACTTGTTGGATT
The DNA here is from genome assembly GCA_000404065.3 of Pinus taeda. Classification (NCBI taxonomy): domain Eukaryota; kingdom Viridiplantae; phylum Streptophyta; class Pinopsida; order Pinales; family Pinaceae; genus Pinus; species Pinus taeda. Next base: position 188,510 of record APFE031630527.1, on the reverse strand, counting down.
AATATTGGCAAGGCCCAAGATCAAACATTTTGATTGCCACTATAACACTCCAACAACCCACAAGCTAGATATTCCAATAACTTATGACTTAGCAAGACTCGAGACATATCAACCTAACTAGAGTGAATCTATCCCATGGTTCAATTTGACCTTAATTGATGTCATGCTCATGAATGTTTATTTCAAATTATAGTTCTCTATTTAGACCCTAATATGTTTGAATTACATGTTATTATACTATGTTTAGAGAAGTGAAAGTTCCAAAAAGAATATGTTAATGCCTTGATACTTTAGAAATTGTGATCATCTTTCATTTTTTAAATCATGGTAAATCAATAGCTTGTTTGAGTAATTTGAACAAGGCTTGAGATCAAAATTTTTGGATACCATTATAAAACCAAGAGTATATCTAACAACCCACAAGCCAAATATACTAATAACTTATGACTTAACAAGATCTACTTTTTGAACATTTTCACAACAAGACAACATGCCCCTTTACAGGAATTGAAACCATGTAAAGAAGATAACGCATTGTTTTCCAACCACTTAAATTAAACCCATGTGACATTGCTCGTGATATTCAACAATGTTTTAACAGAGAAAGCAAAAAATTACCCTAAACAAGAATTAGATTCACTTTCTATTATAATTATATCGCATTATGTATATGTTTATATAATATAAAATCAAATTAAATTAGAATCTACATGTTTTCGTCGATGCTTATCTTTGTTTTCATAAACGAACTACTCCAATCGCATTATGTATATGTTAATATAATATAAAATTAAATTAGAATCTATATGTTATTCAAAATTCAGCAATACAATTTTTGGCACTATCATAAATTTTAGTTGTTTAAAAAATATTTGAAATATGTAAACACATTTAAGACTCTAAAAAAATTTTTAAGCACTTGAATTTTATAAATTATATAACAAAAAGTTATGATTTAAAAATCTTTGCTAACTAAAAAAAAATAGAAAAAAAATATTAAAATATTAAAAAAATACTCAACAACCCATTATAACAATATAAAAAAACGCAAAAATGAAAAATAAAAAGAATAGGAGAGAAGAGATATTCTTAATAATTTGTACGACGATGGCAGAGAGATTTCTTCTCCAAGTTTTCTATAATACTTGTCAAACGAAAAACCTCAGAAATGAAATCAAATGATATTTTAAGGTCCACAAGACTAAAAATAGTCTACGAGACCATTAGTTCTATGTTTTTCGCCTTTTGCAATTCAATCATTTTCTTATTCAAATTGATGATGAGTTGGCCCAACCTTCCAACGATCCCCTCGCTGAAAAGACAATGCCAAGAAATCGATGCTAACATATTCCCATAATTTTCTCTGTTGTCTTTGAATGCATCATATTCCAAAATGAAATGTTTTTCCGATTCCACTGCCCCAGACGTGCAAAATGTACACACATGTTCTTCCCAATTTTCTTTAGGTCTTTTCCACCATCCTGCTTCACATCGAATTTTATGTGAGTTGGTCCTTAATTGAGCAATAAGAACCTTTTGCCTCCACGAAATGCTAGTTCCAATGAACTTTTTTTGTTGTAGATCACACGTAGGTTTGAATTCCTCAATGTAGTGCTTCTTTTTTCTACCCAACTCTTTTCTTCATACTCTTTTACGAAACTTCTCTATAACAAAATTCTTTAGCTCCTTGCTATTTGTGGGACAAGCATTGAGGTAAATATTCCATTTTTGCATCCATGCGTATTTTTGTTTCGTCCATGTTTTCTTTCTTTCACTCATGCCTTCATTGAAGATAACATTAGGTCATCTACCTACTCCCATTTGCTCAATTATTTTTAGATATCTTATGAGTCGCGCCAAAGAAATTGCTTCGATGGGAGTTGCTCCTATTTCACTCAACATTATCTCACAAGAAACCAAACTTTTTATTTTGAACTTGCTCATGATCAAGCGTTTTTGGATTTTCTCAATTTGTTTTCATTTTGAGACGAGGGTGTTGCTAGCCCACAATTCACACCCATATAGTATCACTGGACAAACTAAGAGTCCAAAAAGCACTTTAATTTTTTTCCAATCCCATAACTCTGCCTCTCTACATCTGTTTTGAAGAGCATATAATGCTTCTCAACCTCCTAAAATTCTCTTCTTTTTGCAGTCCTCCCAATTAAGTTTGTTGTTGAAATCAATCTCGAGGTACTTGTACTCATTTACTTCTTCAAGAATGTTGCCTTCAAAGAAGAAAGTATGTTGACTTTGCTTCCTTTTATTAGAGAAAATCATTATTTTGGTCTTGCTAGTATTGACTTGCATCCCCATTGCCCTACAAAAATGCTCAAGGGCATATAGGTGCATTTGTAATCCATGGGCTGATTTAGAAATCAACACAATATCATCAGCATATAAAAGAAGCTTTATCACAAACTCCCCCAACTGAACACCATCTCCACATTCCAAATTCAACCACTCTTCTAGTTTATCAATATATATATACCAAAAAGAGTAGGGGATAAAGGGAAACCTTGCTTGACTCCAATGTCACTTCTAAAGCTTTTTTAAATACTTGTTGAGCTTCTAATTTTGACTTTCACCTCTTCATAAAGTCTATGGACAACAACTCTATAATGAAAAGGAATTTCAAGTTCTTCCATTCTGTGCCACAACTTATCTCTATGGGCTATGTCAAATGCCTTTTTGAAGTAAAAAAAGTAGCAAAATATTTCTTCTTTGTCCTCCCAAACCTTTTCAACAATGTGTCTCAACGTGATACTGTGATCCACTGTAGAATGTTTCGGCCTAAAACCTGTTTGTCCTCTTGCCCTCTTTTCTTTTACTTTTGCCCACTTACTGATTCTAGTTTCTACCATGTTGCTAAAAAGATTTGCAGACAAAGGATTGATCATAATGGTTCTATAGTTGGAAGGATTATTGATGTCTCCACTTTTAAAAGGGGTATTGCTAGGCTAGTTGTCCAGTCCCTTGGGAATCCTTTCTAAATGATGTTGTTGAATATTTCCATGACGTGCGGTGAAAGAGTGTTCATTCCCCATTTTAGATACTCTGCTTGAAGTTCAACCAAGTCCTTTCACTTTCCTGTTTTCAGCTTCTTAATTCCAATCTCCACCTCCTGTAACGTGAAGATCTCATATGCAATTTTTCTACCATACTTGTCAAACAACAAACCTTTGGCACTTACATACATACCATAAATCGAGCGAAAAAGCATGATATGAAAGGTTTAAAGCCAAATATGTACGAGAATTCTGTCTTACCCAAACTTTGTCGTTATTAACTTTGTGCGATTCACTTTCCCATAAAAATCCAAAATCCTTATGGTTTTCGTGAGGGTGTTTAAAACATTGAGGCCTACGTTAACAAAATTATGCCTTCATCATCCTTATGCATTTTGATGTTAAAAGCTTCAATTACAAGTTGTTTTTAATGAAATGTGCCAAGTCCTAGGAAGTTTTTAATTAAAATGCTATGGGTATAAAAGTGGAAACATAAAAGCATTTCATTTTAGAATGTGAGGCCTTCAAAGACAACAGAGAAAGTTATGCAGATATTCTGGCAGCTAGCTCTTTGGCTAATCTATTTAGTGAGGGGTTGGTCGATCAACTAGGAGCATTTATTGTGAGGCTTCAAAGGAAAAGGGTCAAATACATCAACCAGATGAATAATGACTCTGTCCCATAGGCTATATTTAGCCTCATGGACATTAAAATAATTTTATTTCTAATGTTTTGTAGACAAATATATAAGTTTTTGAAGAAAAAAAAAAAAAAAAAAAAAAAAAATAATAAAATAATATATTATATATATATAATATTATATATATAATATATATATATATATATATATATATATATATATATATATATTTATGAGAATGTGAATAAAGTATACAAAATGATTAGAAGTCTCACCTAAATTTATAGATAAAGAGATAGATCATTAGATATGTAATTATGTTTGCGTGATTTCTTGAAATTAAGTGTTTTACCAGTGTTAAGTTAGAGTGAGTCGCAACGCTTATTTAAGAATTACTCATTTTCAAGTCTTTATTATAGAGAAAATGGTTGATCTTTGAGGAAAATAAGGCCTTCCACCCCCTTGAAAAACACCTAATTGAAACTACCCAATCCTAATCTTAAGGTTGCCACTAAGTGTTGTAGGCAAAACCTAGTGCTTTTAACTACCCAATGTTAAAGCCTAACTCAAGTGTTGTAGGTATCCCATTGTTCTTATTTGTGTCTTTAGCCACCTCTACCTTCATGTCATCATTACCCTAACATTAAATTGAAATAATAATATTATATAGTTAAAAAAAAAAAAAATTTAATAATATATCTTGAGTGTTACTTTAAACTAATTGAAAGCACATTCAAAATAATTATACTCCTTCTATGTGTTGGAATTGCTACATACATATTTCAACTTATGGATGTGGGATTTCATTCTTCCGCTAGTGCTTTGATTATAACTCATACCCACATCGCCTTCCACCACATGTGTCCCTCACATGTTCAATAAGTGTAATTGCTAGGATTATTCGAAGAGACGAAGGTTTTGTTCATGTTTTTTGTTCACTTTCTGGCACCGAAGCTCTACTTCTATGGAAAGAGGGAGGGTTCTACCCCATTCCTTCCTAATTTCCAGAACGGTCCCCTAGTTGTTTACCTAGACGGCTTTGGGCCATTGCGCAGTCCATAAGGGATTAATGGCAAATTCCTCAGCCTCTCAACCATTGCACATTCTAGAAGGGATTAATGGTATATTCATCAACCTTTTAAGAATTTCCATTCTTTCTCTATGTCATATTTTTAATTTTTACTAAGGGTCCCCTTGCAATTACTATGATGTGGGGATTCTATATGCATGCCAAGATTTCATCAATCGTCTACCATGCATCTATCAATCATAAGCTTTGCAAGGTCTCTGCCACAATGCTGAAAGAATATTGAGGTTTGAATATGTTCACTCAAATCCCTTTAATCCCCCAAAAATTACAAGCAAATGATCAATATACTTTGATTGGAATTATTGTCCCGGGAGTTGATGAAGTTATCAATTTTATAGGGTTGCAAGTGACAATAATAGCTCTCAAATCATTTAATTAATGGTGATTATTTGTTTTTCTCAGAGAGAGGATTGGATTAACAATAACATCCATGGTTCCCTATGTTGTATTCTATATGACAAATCCATCATCATTGTGCTTCCTTTGGCTTGCAAATCTCGTCGCTCACATACATTTATTGTGTTTGGACTGACATGCAATGCTTCTAATGTCATCCTGACTAATTGTTTGTCGCTAGAGCCAAATATGGGTGATTGCATTGTTTTTCCCAAGATGAGTGCTTATGTTGCTACCATCGACACTAATTTTAATGACTTTTCCCCAATCATGTACATCTATTGTGTTGTTATCGTGTCTTTCTAAACATCCCAAATCAAATAAACTATAAAAATAAACCTAGTAAGCTATGTCTAAATCTATTATCAAAATAAGCTTAGATGATATTAAGATACCTGAGAAGAAAAAAGTTTAAATAGAAAAACAAGTATTTAAAATATTTGTATTGCAATAAAGTGAAATAAAAATTGGATTGGAAAAATTGTAAAAATTGTTATAACTAATAAATATTTTAGTAATTTAAAAAATAATAAATTATTGTTGGAGATTATTATTAATGATGTTTTATCTTTGTACATATTGGAATTCATATATAAAATTGAGTTATGTAAATTCCAAATGAATAACCATTGTAAATTTGCAACTGTTGTAAAATAATATAATGAACAATCATTTACAAAACATATGGAATAATAACATTATGAATGTGAGATAAATTGGAGAAACCAAACATGTATATTATTGAGTCCATCCTTAATTTACGTGGGACGTCGATGCTTTCGCATAAAATCCAATTTTTTTACCCATCCATCATTGTTTTGGTGGAATGTGGTGAATGTGTAGTTCAAGTGATGATATATAAACGCAAAGGTGATCCTCCTCTTTTGTTTATTCGAATCCTCTGAAATATTAATTAAAACATTTATATTAATATATTAATTACTCTTCCTAAATGATTATTAAAACATTATATACTAAAATATATATAAAACATTATTACTAAATATGTATATTAAATATATAATCAACATATATATTGTTAATATAGCAAAACATATATATGTATAGTAATATATTAATCAAAATTATATATTATTAATACAGGAAAACAAATATCACCACAACAAGGGATTATTATTTTTATTTTAAAAGAATTTAATCTAATTTGTTTTTTTAAATAGAAAATTTAAATCTAAATTTGGAATTAAAAAAATAAAAATTTAAATATATATTATTATATATATATATATATATATATATATATATAATTATAATTGATCGTTAAAATTAATAATAAAAAAAATTAAAAAATACGTATATTTATCACTTTTAACCTCCAAACATAATTAAACACAAATAAAGGAAATCCTAATAACACATTATAACACTCTACTTTTCAAATCCACAAACACATCAAATTTGAGTAGGCTTTTGAAACTCCGAGGGACACATCAAATTAGGCTTTTCAAACTCTGAAAGACACATCAAATTTGAGTGAAAGTAATGGGTGTTATTAATATACCAAAGGGATAAAATTTCATTTTTAGAGTTAAAATATAATTGTGTTAAATAAAATTTGTATTTAAGTTATTTTATTTTTTATATTGGTTAAAATGATGAAGTATATTTTTCTATATAATTTAAAATAAATTTATAATGGAAAAGCGTAATAATAATGTAAAGAAGTTATAATTTGGAGCAAATTTAATTTAATCTTATGGTTTATCATATTATATAATAGTTAGTGTTTATATAATTAATCCTAAGGTAAAAGGTTTATAATAATGGTAGTTTTAATTTTAATCTTAAGTTTATAATATAATTTAGGTTTTTTAATTTTAATTTTAGTTTTTGTATTATTAATTATAAGTTTTATAGTATTAATACTAAGGTTTTTAATTTTAATCTTAATGCTTGTAATATTAATCTTAGGGTTTAGAATATTAATTTTAGGGTTTATAATATCTATCTTAGGGTTCATTATATTAATGTTAAGATTTATAATATTGGGTTTATAATGTTAGGGTTTATAATATTTGGTTTAATATTGTGACATTCAAAGGGTACATAAATCTATCCAATGTTATATTGTGGCAAACATGGTTTTAATGTGACAATCAATCTAACCATCATTGTCGCAATATTTCATTACATTGCAATTTATTCAACATCACATTGTGACATTACAACGTTGAGGTTTAATTTTAGGATTTATAATGTTAATCCTAGGGTTTAAAATACTAGCCTTTAATATTAGGGTTTATATTCCTTGGATTTAATATTAATTGTCGGGTCTATAATCGTAGGGTTTATAATATATATTTTTTCTAAATTAGACTAATTCTATTAATGTAACAAAAGTAGTACAAGGAGGCACTGACCTCTGCAGAGCAAGCCCCGAATTATGCCATGTTTAACAATAAAAGACTGGAAAGAGACTGCCCACACCCGGGAAACCAGTCCAAAACTATAAGAGTTTACTGCCCACGCAGGGGTAACAGACTGTAGTGTCAGAGTGGAATAATTTTTTGAACAATCATCAAAATTAACAACATTGCATAAAAAAACACCAGAATAGACCCATAGTATTGGGGGTTGGGAACCCAAAACCTGAAAAACATTGACAAGCTAGGTGTTGTTAGGAGGAGGAGGTTCTTCCACTATCAAACACATGTACACCTCCATGTCATCTTTTGCATCATGTTTGTCTCTCGGAGTTTCTTCCATGTTCTTGAAGCGGCCTGGATTGGTGCGTCCCTAAGCTGCTTCTTTGCGTCCTTGAGCTGCTTCCAGGGGATTTTCTCTTGCTGGTGGTGTTCCACGCCTAAGTATTGTGGGTTGGGTCTTCAGTGCCACCGAGATAGTCGCTATTATGCAGGGACGTTCCAGCGTGCAGCGAAATTGAAATTGTGCAGAATGACTGGGTTGTAGAGATGATACAGAGGCAGCAGGAGGCTGGGGAGCAGCGTTAACAGGCCGAGGACCTGCAGTCTGAGCCCACCCAGAGAAATGAGCCGTCAAAGGGGAGGATGAGTCAGAGGGGAATGGGCCAGAGAAGG
>APFE031630527.1:136906-174410 GCA_000404065.3 Pinus taeda | reverse complement strand
GTGGGCCCCGTTTTGGGTAAATTGGTACATCAATTTCCCGGGGTCGTAACTTTGGCATACGATCTCCGTTTGACGCGTACAATAGCTCATTAGAAAGATCTATTCGAGCACTATCATTGTTGGAATGGGCAACATCGATCCATTTCATGGACCCATGTTGCCCCTGGATTCCCCCAAAAACATCGTTTAGGGCCTCAAAACGGCTCCGGAAGTTCAGGACCCGAAAAACTGCTAAAAATAGTAAGTTGTGCTACAATTAAGGAAACTGAAAAACTGAAGGAGACAGTTGCGGGGGTCAAAATGGGATAGGTGGGTGGCCACCAACATCCACCTGGATCACTTTCTCTGTTTTTTATTCATGTCCCCAATGAGGTCGGGGTATAAGTAGTTGGGACTTGAACTGGTTGAGCCTTTACAAGACCATCCTCGCTAACGCTGACGACATCCCATGGTAGAAGAAAAGAAAGAAGAGGGATCAGGAGATCCTAACAAACTGTTGCTCGAAGAAGCCCTCGAGCAGCAAAGGAACAAGAGGATGGACAAATTTGCTTAGATCCTTCAGCGGATGTGCATCGATGACTTTATTTAGTAATCATTTCGGAGGCACTGCCCCCTTCAAGGTACAAGTGAACTTCGATACCCCTATATTCGAAGGTCAAATAGATGTAGATGTTGTAGATAAATGGTTGAATTTGTCTATTGGAAGGTTATTTTTCGGTTCATAGTTTCTCCGATAGAGGAAATATTACTTTCACTACTTGAGGTCACCCCCCATGTCAAGGGCTAGTGGGAAACTTACTGTGAGAAAAGGGTTCAGGAACCTCTTTGTTTATAGTCGCCCCCTCTTGGAACTCTTTTTGAGATGTTGTGAACAAATAGTATTACCGTGTGGGGAGTTATGAGGACAAGTACATATAATGGACCACACTATAATAACAAAGGGACCAAGATGTGCAAGAAATACAAATATTTTTCATATTCTACATACAAATTTGGGTATCAAAGACTTTGGGTGACATCTAGTGCTCAAGTATCATAGTTGTCTACACAAATACATTCAGGAAGAAATGGAGTTCCTAGACATCGCTTCACTTCTTCCAACATACTGATATTTTACTAAGATTGAACAAAAAATTAAACAAAGGCAGCATGACTTTGGGTCTACGAATCAGATGCAGGGAAAGAGCACCCCAAACCATAGAAAAAAGTACAAAGCCAAGGTGGAGCAACCCAAGACAACCCATTGAAGCTGCAAGCAAAGAATGGCACCATGAAGATGAAGAAGGACATAGGAAAGTAGTGTGAATTTCACAAGAGCCACACACACAACACAAATGAGTGTCACACTATGCAGTCATTGGTGGTTGAGCTAAAAGCTTCAAATTACATTGCATGTTCTTATTCTGAGCCAGAACTTGATAAGGGGAAGCAGATCATTGACGCAGAACCCAATGCCACCATTGCCACGACTAAGGTCTAGAATATTGACCCCAAATATCCAGAGGAGGGGGAGTGTCTCTTCCACTCATAGATGTGGTTGAAGGGTTCTCCATTGCAATTCAATGTTGATAGTGGGAGCAAAAAGAACTCATTTTAGTAGCGGTCATGAAGTAGTTCGGCCTACCGACCACATCACACCCATAATCGTATACCATCAGGTGGCTCCACCAAGGACGATATCTTTGTGTCAGCCATTAGTTTTTCCTTCCCTACAACATCAAGCCCTTCACATATGAGGTAATGTGTGATGTTGATCCTCTTAAAGTTTGTGACATGTTATTAGGCCAACCATACTTGTGGAAGAGTCATCATGTGTATGAGTCCAGGTCTCACACTGTTATTATTACTTTGATGAATCAATTATACAAGATATTGGATGTAGCCCCACCTACCACAATCTCTTTTATCTTTGCTAAGAAGTGCATTGAGATCATCTCCCAAACGGGGAATTTTTCTGTCAGATTCATACTCAAAGTAAGGGGAAGAAGTGGTCACATCCATGGCCCCTGGAAAGGGTCATGGAAGAATATAGGGACATCTTCTCATCACCCACAGGGGAAATTTTTCATTTATATTGTCACTCCATTCTAGAAAATGAAAAAATCAAGCAACAAATCCAAGAGTTACTATGAAAAGGGAACATTTGACCAAGTTCCTCACCTTGTGGGAGATCAATTATACTTGTATAGAAGAAAGATGGAACTTGGAGGCTTTGCGTTGATGATTGGGAACTATAAAAGATCATTGTCAAGAACAAGTATCTAATCCCATGGATTGATGACCTTCTTAAGCAGCTCAAGGGGGCCAAGTATTTCAGCAAGATCGATTTGAAGTCTGGTTATCACCAAGTGGCAATAGAAACCATAGATGTATGGAAGACTGTCTTCAAATCCAAGGAGATCCTTTTCGAGTGGTTGGCCATGTCTTTCAGGTTGACAAATGCCCCTGTATTTTTTTATTAGGATGATGGATGATAACTTGCCAACCTTCACCAAATTTTTCGTGGTTGTATATCTGGACAACATCCTCGTCTTCAACTAGAGTCGGGAAGAGAACCTCCAACACATTTGACAGGTCCTTAAAACTTAGTGGCAGCACAGACTATGTGCCAACTTGGAGAAATGCACCTTTGGCATGAGCCATGTCTAATATCTGGGCTACATCATTGATGAGCAAGGCATGCATGTGGATTTTACTAAGATCCAAATCATTCGGGTGGCCAACCCCAACCACTCTAACAAAGCTTCACAACCTTTTGGGCCTTGCCAATTGTTATCGGTAGTTCATGTTGGGATTCTCTCATATCACTTAGCCTTTGAGTCAGGTTACCCAGGGTGGAGCAAAATAAATTTTTTCTAGTCTGAGTTCCAACATAAGGCATTCGTTGAGCTGAAGCACTGCCTCTGCTCTGCACCTGTACACACATTTCCATAACTACAACAACAATTTGAAATTGAGACAAATGTCTTTGACTATGCTATTGGTGCAGTTCTCACCCGGCAAGGGCATCTGATGGCCTATCATAGTGAGACACTTCCCGATATAATTCAGAAATACCCCACCTATAATAAAGAGATGCATTCTATCGTGCAGACTCATCGGCAATTGAAACATTGCATTTTGGGAAGGAGACGATCATTCACACATATCACACCTCTTTATTTTATATAGACACAAGGAAATTTGCAGAACAATTGACATCAGAAGCGGTCTACATATATGCAACATTCTACTTTAACATTAAATACAAGAAGGGAAACACCAATCATGTTGCATATTTCTTCAGTCAGCCCCCTGTTGCAGCATTGACTACTGTTCTACACCCATGTGGCCATGAGACCTCTGGATGGCCACAACTATACAAAAATGGTCCAAAGTTCACCACCACATACCATATACTAGTGGATGGAAAGGAAGTTCCATATTTCCACCTCGAATATGCATTATTATGCTACCTTGACCAGCTTTGTGTTCCTTCAAGCGAGTGTGCCAAGGTGATTTGGGAGGCACACTATAGTTGGGTCGCAAGACACTTTGGCATGGAAAAAACGTGGTTGTACTACAAAATTATTTTTATTGGCCAAATCTCTAATAGGATTCTGGAAAGTATATCATATCCTAAACTTCTTGTACCATCGCCAAGCTAGACATTAAGAAGCAAAGCTTATACACTCCTATGCCTACTCCCAACCAACCATGGGAATCCATCTCCATGGATTATTTGTCGGGCCTCCCTTCTACCAAGCATGGTAATGATTGTGTATTTTTGGTCATGGACAAATTTTCTAAGATGGATATATTGACAGCTTGCAAGAAGAGTATCGCAACAAAGGACATAACCAATCTCTTCTTTGAACAAGTATGTGTACATTTTGGGATCCCGTATACCATTATATCAGATCGGGATAGCAGGTTCCTGAGCAAATTTTGGTTGATCCTCTGGACATTATTGGACACCAAGCGCACAAAGTTGACTGCACTCCATCCTTAGACTGATGTCCAGACAAAGGTCGTAATCAGGATGATAGTGAACATACTACGCATGCATAACTCCAAGCATCCACAAACCTAGGATGAGAGCCTTATTTATGTGCAAAACAGTTATAACAGATCTCTCCATAGGTAGACTAGCCGCAATCCTTTTCAAGTGGGTATGGGATTTCAACCATTGTGTCTGATTGATGTTGTCATGCCTCATGCGATTACACAAACATAATTGACACATTTGAAGTTTGAGGTTGATAAAGTAACCTAGTTTATTGAACGCATCCAACGCACCCACCACAGGTGCTTGAAATATTTAATAAGTCCAATGCCAAGTACAAATAATGACATGATCAACATCAAGTTCCACACAAGTTTTAGGTGGGCAACAAAGTTTGGTTGCATTTGTAGAAAGAACGCCTTGTCGGAGCCTATTGGAAGCTTAGACCACTCCGATACGAGTCTTACACCATCATCAAGGCTATCAGAGACAATGATTTTGAGCTCAACATTCCCCCATTCCTTAGCTTGCACCTACTATTCAATGTGGACTTCCTTTGGCCATTCTTTCCACCATTGTTGGACACATCATGCATTGTAAAACAACTAACACCAACAAAGCTAAACCCATACAACATGGAACATGCTACAAATGATAGGATCATGGCCACATAGATCATGAACACTCATTAGCAAAATATCCAATTGTATCAAGTTGTCAAAGCTAACCAACTCAAGCACCAAGGAAAGTGGTTGAACAAGGACCAAGTTCAACAAAAGTTTCCCCATCTCATGGAGGCACGCAACACAATGGGGACCATTACGTATTGATGGAGGACTAATCCAATTGGATATTGCTAGCCACCCACCTATTCCACTTAGACCCCCACCATTGTTTCTTTCAGTTTCCTTAATTGTAGCACAATCTACTATTTTTGGCAAATTTTATGGTCTTGAACTTCTACATCCATTTTGAGGCCCTAAACAACATTTTTTTGGAAAACGGGAAAGCTTAGAGCTTATAGAGGTTTATAGTCAAAAGTCACAGTCCTCGGATAAATCTTTCTAATGAGGTATCGTATGCATCAAACGAAGATCGTATGCGAAAGTTACGACCCTCAAAATTTGATGTACCAATTTACCCCAACGGGGCCCACAAACTTTTGGTGTTTCATCTCCTACGCTTAGGTTTTTGGATGTTTAGGGTTTTCCATTATTTCTCAATAATAAACAGGCCTCTGAGCCTCATTGTAACACAATTCAAATGACATCTAGCCACCACATCTCTTCTCATAGATAAAACTATCATCGCCTGAGCTAGTTTATTTCCATTTTGCATGTAAATAGTTTGCAGTACTTTGTTATTAATGAATTGAAGTTTTGTTTTTCATTGTATCCCTTTGTTTCTATTTATGTATGTTTTCACTTTGTTCCTTCATAAATTTGGATCGGTTTTATATCAGGCTTTAATACTATGATATTGGAATGGTACAAAAATATATCTAATGTCGCATTTGTTACAAACATTGTCTCAATACGATAGTCAATTTGACAATCATTGTCGTAACGTTACATTAATTGCAATTTATTCAACATCGCATTATTACATTACAAAAATGGGGTTTAATATTAGGGTTTTTAAATATTGGATTTATAATATTAATGTCTAATATTAGTTTATAATTTTAAATATTAGGGTTTATAATATTAATCCGAGGATTTATAATATTAATCCTAGGGTTTAATATTAGTCCTAATGTTTACAATATTAATCCCTCAGGTTTGTTATCCCTTGGGTTTATATTATTAATCCCTTAGGTCTATAATATTAATAATCCATTGTCCCCCACGGCAGGTGTTTAGACCCGATATCTATCAGAAGGCCATCATAACAAAGTGAATATAACAACCACTTGGATAACACGCCTATCTCATTAATTCCATGGCACACCTGGTATAGCTAAGACATGATGCTCACACTAATCCAGTCATGGACATTGTACAACAAATCTAGCACGACTTGTGGGAAAATTATGATGATGAATGATGAATTACAGTGGTTCCTTCTTAAGCAAGATGAGGGTGGTGTAATTGCAAGCAAGCGTCATCTCTCTGGCATGTTTTTATCTCCCAAGCCTTGTCATTCTCATTGTTCATTATCGAAAAAAAATGATTTTGGCTTTTCCATCTAAGAATAACCATGCCTATTTCTTTTATTATCTCCTCACATTCTCTAATTGGTCCACTCTTGAGCATTTTCTGGCTCTCCTAGTGTTGGACTATATGTCTTATTCTTGGATTCACCTTCGACTACCCTCATAATACTCTGCTAGTAGGATGGATTGGGACTCTCAATTGGCCACTCAACTTCATCATCATTATGTAGCCCTCTTAAAGCATCGTCTACTTCATTGCCATTTGAGGGCTCCAATAATGCAAAATCAGGGTGCCCCTAGAACTTGCCATATTAGATTAAGTTAGCTAGAGATTTGCATGATAGAATATGCCATTTAGTTATCACTATCCTTACCGCAATCGCTTGAAAACCACCCACTCTCATTTTAAAACCCACACTGGGAAACTGGTCCCATCATTCTGAGTCATAGCCATCACTTCAAATGGAAAAGGAGTTGTCTTTAAGGTCCAAACCGTGTGGTTATCCCCCATGTAGGAGCAACATAAATCTGAGGCTTCAACAAGTCATCAGAGAAAAATAGAACTTCGGATCATAGGAGCTCAGATCACTCTGAAATTTTGGTGACACATAATCTCGGGCAATCACAGTGACAGGATCTCGGTGGCAAGCACAATGATACATAATATCGGGTCTCTTTGTGATGTTTTATGGGAAAAAGGACTTCAGATACCTCTGTTTTCCTCTGTGATGATCAAACTAAGTATATCAGTCTCATGACCATTATCTCTTCTAGTTTTCAGTGACTACTCTCTCAAAAGTTACAATCTTGGCATGCATATAAATAGCCTCAGTCATACTCTATCTCATCTTGTATATATACACAGTCACAATCTTGATGTATTTACAATGGATTGGATCATACAGTCTTGGCATAACATCAAGACACAGTCATGATCTAAGTATAGTCATAATTATGATCTCAGATCTCTATAGTAGCGTAGCAAGATGATAAAGTAATGATGATGTAGTTGAGACGATGTGAAGATGGAGTAATGGTGCATAAGCAATGATCTCATTGTCATAATGAGTACTCAGTAGAAGCACGATAATGTTCTCAGTGATGACAATAGCAAGGAAGATCTCAGTAATGCAATGATGATGAACTCAGTAACAACAAAGAAGAGGATTGGTGCTATTGTACCTTAAGAAACAAATTTCCTGGCTGTGGAGAAATTGTGCTTAAGACATTAATTATTATTGTTGTCACTTATTTGTCACTTTATTGTTTGTTGTATTCTTAAATGAAGAACTTGGAAAACTTGGTCTTTAACCCTTAATACATATGTGACCAGAAAATCTCAGAATGCCATTTGTTGCTAGATATAAATGATGAATGAAGAAAACTTGAAGGAGAAGTTTAAGGTAATATGTTGCTTAACATAGAACCTACTATCCGTCACTTAGAAGAATTATGAAAATGAGAACTGAATCATAGACAATATGTTGCTTGACACAGAAACTATTATCTGCGACCCTTGGAGAAGTTAAAGATAATATGTTGCCTTACACAAAAACTATTATCTATAACTTAGAAAGGAAGATGAAAACTTCAAGTATAGGAATGCTCTTTTAAGGGATTCTAACTTTATCTACATAAGCAAATAAAGACCTGCAACTTCATTACTATACTTGAAAGAAAAAAACATAAGATGACACATGACAAAGAAGTTACAAAATTATACCCAAAAATTCATGGAAACTTCTGATTCTTTCATTAATCGACAACTATATCAGGAATACAATGGCTTAGTCTCCAGGTTCTCCAAAATTCGAACCCCCCTTGTCTGTAAATTTTCCTTTTTATACATTGTGAAAAAGTTGCTGATCTCTGAAACTGTCAAACTACTAAAATTGTTTCTCTAACTATCTGAAGTAAGAATTATTACAAAATATTACACAGAGGGTAAAGACATCTCAAAAAACATAAAATAACAGAAAATAACTGAACATGACAATGACTGTTGGCTTTTCGGCTCTGTTAATCGGCTCTTGAATTCTTCTTTAGATGCTTTAATAATGATTAATCCACTCTAACCATAATAAACAATGTTTGACTTTGACTTGTGCATAAATATGGGCTTACGCATGTATTGGGCGCACTTTAATTGGCCAAAACACAATTGAACCGCACGAATTACCTTCCTTTGAATTTGCCTCTAACACTAATTTTTCCCTCAACCTTTGATTATTATGGAACTCAAAAAGAATTAATTCTGCTTCATATATCCAACGGATCCGCCCGTTCAATACTCCATTGACTTTGTATCGCAAATCCCAATTGGTGCCTTCAATTGATATATCAATACAAAACTTAACGACATGTGACATAACAGATGTGTCGGAAGAATTAAACATAATATATACCATATCGGGTCCAGCCTGTCGCAAACGGTAATCGGCATAACCATATATATATACATAAAGCGTTATACGATATCGCAGACCCATAAGCTTTATAAAACGTAACGCATATATTTTCGGGTCCGGATTTTCCATCACTCATTGCAATCGGCAAAGGAACCAACACATATGCAAAGACGCTTTGCAGACCCACCTGGACTTATAAAATGCAACATATAGTTCTTCGAGTCTGGCCCATCATCGCAAATCGCAATCGGTGATTCTGTGGTGATAACATAAATGCCCATTACATTTTTTGTGATTGCGATTAACTACATTGCTAACACACACACACACACACACACACACATATCGGGTCTGGCTCCATATAACCATTTATATAGCGATTTGATTTGTTCATATAACAACCTTGGCTACACCGGGGACGATTCTTTTACACTTCTTTCTTTTGCAATTTCGATATATAATAAACAAAATACTTCATTTCCCTTAGACTCTACGGATGTAAAGAAAATAAGGGAGCTTCGTTAAGGTTGAACCCCTGTAGTGATTTTTAGACCACACATTGTGATAAAAGTGATAAATAAGCTTAAACACAATATAATCTACAACAGGTGCCTTGGTCTTAGAGTGGCATAGTAAGTCAAGGGTCATGGTCTTGGTGTTCGTCAATTGGAATCTCTATAAGA
This sequence comes from Pinus taeda, assembly GCA_000404065.3. Taxonomy (NCBI): domain Eukaryota; kingdom Viridiplantae; phylum Streptophyta; class Pinopsida; order Pinales; family Pinaceae; genus Pinus; species Pinus taeda. Next base: position 165,179 of record APFE031630527.1, on the reverse strand, counting down.
AGAATTATGTGCAGGTTTTCCTCTCCAAGAGGGAGAGGTTTTGGCCCTGGCAGAATGCCAACATCCCGTGGTCTTGTCTCTTTGTTTTTGGTAGCTATTTGATGAACTAAAGAATACACACACTAATAATAATAAGTGAAGATTGATATAAGAAGAAAATTAAAAATGCCTCACAAATAGTTATCAAGTCAAGAAGAATCTCATTAACTTCATGTGCCCTAGATTCTTCAATAGTCAGGGAAGATAGTCTTTTCTTCACTTTGATTGCACACCAATTAAGAGTATTGCAAAAAACATTGGATTGTTTGCAAAAAACTTGACCTTCATGGTGGATAACATTAAAGTGAAAGCAAAATCCGCTACTTTGGGGATAATAAAGGAGATTTTTGGGATATCAGACAATTCGATTGAGGTGACGATAACATGATAGGAGTAAGAGGTTTTTGTGCTATTCAATAACCCCCATTTGTTAAAATAATAACTAATATTCTATTAATAAATGGGGACCCTTAAAAAATCCTTCCAAATAATAAATTTAGCATTTAGGCATTTTCTTGTTATTTTTTTGGAATAAAGCAAGATATCAAGATAAAACCCTTTGAAAAACTAGCAAATGATCGCCTTTTCGTATATCGCACGATCAAACGTGTCAAAAGCCCTGTTAATGACCAAAACTTGCAAAAATTGATCAAAAGGGATTACTGCGCTTAACCTCGAAACTATTAGGCTTTTTCATTTGAACTAAGTCCTAAGGCATTTCTTATTTAAAAAATGTCTGGATCGCATATCGCCACTTACAAAGGGCGAACCCTCACAAATTTTCTTTAACCATGCGATATGTGATATTGCGATAACATGGTCACCCTTATTGCATCGCATTGGAAACCCTTAAGAGAGGTCTAAAACCTTACCAACCATGCGATATTGCAAAATGCGATAGAAGCTCAGACCTGATTACCAACCATGTTAAAAAACACTCAAGTCCTTTGCGCAATGAAAACAGCTTTACAAAGAAAATCATATCAAGTAAGCTATGCTTTGAAAATGATAATGAAGATCCCGCATTTCACATCCCGCAGAAACCAAAGGAATGTTAAAGAAAGTGCACACATGAAATGCGATAATGCGATATTGCATCGCAATCGCAAAATCAACATTTTCACAATTAAAAAGATCGCCCCCCTAAAATTTTCTTGCCCCACTTACGATGCAAAACATTAATGAGCAATAAAGCTAGGGATAAGGAACCATTAGTGCGAATTTAGTAAGGGTTAACAACATTTACATTTGAAAAGTGGTTCGACGTGATACAATATCTTCTCACTTGCGTTTAATAAAAACTCCTTTCTTGTCACCTTTTCAAAGTTATCTGTATCATTCATTCTTATGTTCATTCTTACTTGTGTCTATTCGATAGCTTTTGATTTGCTCCATTTTCAAGAAAAATCCTCAACAAGAGTCGTTAGGAGCAATGACAAAGAGGGAAAAGTCATCCGCGTCTAAAAAATCAGAAATGATCCCTCTATTCTTTGATACTACGTGTAGCAGAGACGGAGGAACCTCAACATGGGAGGCCATGTATGATTTATTAGAAGAGGAGAAACTGAGACCTCTAGTAACAAAGGCCACAACCGATGGTCATGTTTCCTCCGACGCCTCCTTCTTTGAGAAAACCTGCTCATTTCTGTATCGCATTTATGAAAGACCAAAGATAATTCCATATATAGATATGGTTAAGTGGATAATTGATCAGGTGGACGTCTCAGACAGAGAATTCAAGAATAGCAGGTCAGAGGTTATGGGATCTTTTTCTCCAAACAGCTTGTGGCTTATGTACAATATATTAGAGCCACAAAAAATCTACAATAAACAGTTCCTCAAGAAATTTGCTAAGGAGAATGAGGACCCAGAACATGTCACGTGGACCTGGACAGAAAACAAAGGCAAGATAAAAAAGGGTAAGACGGGTATGTATTCTACATCTTCTATCTCTTCCCCTCATAGCTTTACAACAACCATGCTATGTAGAATGTTCGACAAGCCCGATAGTACCAAATTTTCCCCAAAATGGTTGCCACTAATGGATGCAGCTGTAAACTCAACAATAAAGAATTGGGCCCAAATTTAATCTAATAATTTGGCGAAAGATATTATGGAGTATAGGAGAAAGAGGAGTATCTCTTCAAGGGTTTACTCTCCATTTTTCATGTGTGCCTATGTAATGGACGCAATCTGTTTTGGCACCAAATTTCCTATCATGGGATGGAAGCGGACTGTGCAAGACCCACTTCCTATCCATACATATCATAAGAGTATGTGGGAGTCTCAGTTTCACCCCCATTTTTACAAAATTTGTCAAGATTTTATGTTGCCTATCGATAAACAAGTCTACAACATAAATGCCCCTAGTTTTTCTAGAGAAGATGAAGTAGATATCCTACCTGTAGCCAGATGGTTTAGGGAGGAGAAATTTACATATATCATAGTATTTTGGAGCATTGCTTCACCGTATGTCCTTCCATACTATGTCCCCGACAAGTTAATGGACAGGGAGATAGCCTACCAAACAACAGGGGAAGGTGGGTTGAACAAAGGATTGAAGGAACAAAAAAAGGCCATTTAGCCTACATGTCCGTTGAAATGTGGTGCATTTGCACTACACGATTTTGGACATGCATGCAAAGAAGCAGAGATTATGAAATCTCTTAAACTAGCTACATTCCTAGGAAGACAGTATGACCCAAACGACACCTCCAAAGACTTCATTACTATGGTGAAAGTGAAGCCATTCACCCATGAGGAAGATGCCTTCGATGACCTCTTCCTACAAAAAGAGACATTTTCAGAAGTGACGCATATGGCATCACTAATTTTTGACCCAGATGATCTTGAATCCTTCCGTGAATACATAGAGAGAATATTATTAAAGGTCCCATTGAATCTCCTATAGACTGAACCAATAAGGTAGCCAACTCCTAGTGTAAACTTAGAGGAAAGCTCCAGAGAAAATTCCAAAGAAGATTCCGAAGTAGACTCCCAGGAGAAGTCTACTCGTGAGTCAGTGCACTCAGAGCACCAGTCTCAAAATGGGGGAAATAAAAACAAAGAGTTTGAAAGGGATACAACCAGGGCTACAGAGAAAGTGGTCGAGAAAACCTCGACAAAGAAACATGATGAAATTCACTCTACTTCCACTCAGTCGGAAAAACCCCCAGTTATTGATTTAAAAAAGGAATGGGAGAATTTTAATAAGAAACTCCATATAGAGGAACAAATATTTGAGATTTATACTCCACAACACAAATTAAATCAAGAAATTACAGGGGAGAAAACTACAGGCACTTAGGATGTGGAGCTCATTCCTGCCACCCCCACTTCTGAAATTATTTTGAGAATTGAGGAAATTCCTCCATTAGATGTGTTTTATAGCCCTACCCACAAAGCTATCGTCAAAAGACAGAGGAAGAAAATAAAGTTAGATGTCGTAGCTATTACCACTCTCGACAATGAACCAATCGACATTGTTTGGGAAGGTTCGCCCATGGACCCATCTGAAAACCTTACGAGATTGTTGCAATTTGCAGGAGCCTACACCACATCAACTATTGATAAAGAGACAAAGGTTCAAATGTTTCTTAGAGAAAATGAACAAAAGATTCTGTTGTTGGGACAACAATTAGAGTAGGAAAAAACTAACCAACAAGCAGAGTTACAAATAACCAAGCTTCAACAGGAGTTTGAACAGATGCAACTACAACATCAAGCAAGCCTAGTAGAAAGAGATGCGCAGATACAAGCTATGGCAGATAAGGATAAGGACAATCTGCAAATTGATCAGTTTATAAAAGAAGCACTCAGTCTTAACTCTCAACTAATGCAACAAAAGGAAGTTATATGCTATAAAATCTCGCAGATAATTCCTTATTGCGAGATTAGTGATAAGCTAACAATCCAAGTCGTCGACATGAGCCTTGAGTATGACGAAATCCATAAAAGGATTTATGAATTTATCACCTGGCAAGAATCAGAAGATGGGAGGAAGGCTAATTTTCCAAAACTAGAGGAATCACATATATAAAATTCTATTTGTAGACTGAGATTCTCAGCTCAAGCAAGCAGAAAGGGAAACGACGGTCGCGGAAGCAACAAAAAATAGCATCATTGAAGCCATTAATGAAAATCTACATGGCACCAACCTAGTTCTAGAATCTATACCAGGATTTCTTCCAAATGCCAAACAACTAGAGTAGAAGTGGAGACAAGTAGCAAAGGAAAGGGAGGAGGTAATCAAACAGATGAGCAAGCTGAATTCGAAAGCATACTCGCAATACTTAGTAAAGCCATACATCTAGTGGATGACCTTGCGATGGTTAACTACCTCCACCATAAAAATGGTCCCAGCACTGAGGGACGTTATATTTCCTAGACAGTTGAAATCTGTGATCAACCAACCGACATAGCTCAAGCCAATGACATATATCTGCAATCTTAAGGATCAAATGCAAAGGAGTTAGTCACTTTGCTTTATTTCTAGTTTATTTTCATTTCGCATAATCTAGGGAAGGTCGTTTAAACCTCCTCAACTATGCTTTTTGTAATAATATACTTTACGACCTATAGTTTAGTATTTAAACCCCTCTCATGCATTTAGAGAAGGGTCTAGAAATTTTATCAGAAACATTCTTCAGAACATGCACTTATGTACCTTTGAGGAGGTTCCGATGGAATGAATGGAACATGATCTATTTTATATTAAATATCTGGCATACTCTACTGAAATTGCACTTTTGTACTCTTAGATGACGTTGGATTGATTGGAATTAGGTCGATATTGCTGAAACACATGCGCATAACTTATCATATATGGTACTTTTATCTTGTGATTCTATTTTATTTATGTATCAGGCAATAAATTTTCTTCAAAATTTTCTATGTATGAAAGTTTGAATTTCGGTTAGCAGTATTACACTTTTGTATGGTGTTGGCTTTAACTTTATGTTGAATACATGAACAATTCTATATGCGATATATCTTTCACAATCGTTTTGGATAACTATTTATCCAAAACGATTATTGTTAAGCGATTTCACTTCATATTGCAGCTGAATGATCTTTATTACCAATTGCTATAGGACATTATTGTATATCACATACTTTACTTTATTCTCAGGCATAGTTATATTTTAGTAGTGTTCAAACTAGGATATGTGCATGTGTTTAATAGTTTAGATTAGATTACACTTAGCTTAATCATTCCCTCGTTACATCATATATCACCCCATCAAAACTATCAAAATTTCTTTTGGGAAACTAGTCCCATTATCCCCAGTCGAAATTACTACACCAAAAGAAAAAGGATTTGTTAACCAAGGTCCAGACCAGGTGGTTTTCCCCCGTGTTGTAGCAATGATTTTCGAGGCTTCAACATTTTGGTGCTAGAAGGAGGGCCTTACTATGAATGGCAAGTAAATTCAAACCAACAGACCATTCTAAGAGCAAAACTCCCTCACCCTCACCTCCAACTTCTTGAACGCATTCCAAATCTCCCAATCCCAAGCGAGAATTTGTAAAGAAACCCTTAGAACCCACTACTGAAATTCCAAAGAAGCTAGATCATTATTCTTCTATAGAAACCCCTGAAGTCCAATCTTTAATTCATAAGTTACAAGGGATTTCAATATCTCAAGAAGAACCGAGTTATCCTAAGCTAGTGTTGCTTCTGAGTTTCCCTCATCTCAAAGGTTAACTAGAGCACAGAGTGAAAAGTTTGGGATCCCCCCATTCGAATTCCCTCTACCAAACCGTAAGAGAGCTAAGAAGACACCATCTGAATCCCATAGTGAGGTTCTGTCATCATCCCCTCAATCATCCTCATTCATTCCATTTGTTTAATCACAAGATCAATCATCCACCTCACAACTCCAGATCGTGATTTAGATAGGTACTGGAGCACAAGCCTCCTTTACCCAATCACCTTCAACCACTGGAACATCTTCGTCTATGCAGATACCAACGATGGCTCAAAACCCTCCAAGGCCATAGACAAATCCAGGAGCTATACGGATGGCAGGGCCTTTACATCAATTGCCAGCCCATCCTGAAAAGTGGCTACCAAAGTTCAATCTTGATAATGGCCTACTAGTTGAGGAACACATAAACAATTTTATGTTTTCCATTAACCTAAACGAAGTAGTAGAAGAAGATGTAGTTGTAAGATTATTTCCTTATACCTTACAAGGATCAGCAGGATCATGATACTTTTCATTACCATTAGGTTCTATTAATAGTTGGGATGCCTTTCAAAAACAGTTCCTAACCAAATTTGGAGATGACAAATCCACGACTACCCTTCTCAATGATCTCTCCAATTTGAAAGTTGAACCTAAAGAAACGATCAAAGACTTCAATTCTCATTTCAATAAGTTATTGAATAAACTACCAACAACATCCAAGCCCAACGATGAAGTCCAAAATGAGTGGTACATTTATGCTCTCCCTTCAAACACAACTATTTTCATTGATAGATTTGCCAAACCAACTTTGGCAGAAAACATGAAAGAAGCAATAGTTGTAGAGAAATGAATTCTAGTCTTAGATAAGAAAAATGCACTAGAAGAACAAAAATCCAAGAAAGTGACTTTCAGGGATGAATCGAAGAAAAACCCAACTAAAGATCCTTTTGATCTTGAAGGTTTAAAGAAAGTCGTCAAAAACATGTCCAATGAAATGGTTGATATCAATAAACAAGTAATGGAGACTTCCTCAAAAAAATCTTTCAGAGCATATAAAAGGAACCCCTTTGTTGATCCTAAGCCTGCAAGCACTATATCAAATGTTGAATCAGATGTGGAGGAATATGAAGTCTCAACAACTGAAGAACAAACATACGATGAAGAAGTGGCCGAATTACAAGGAATGTGGGATTTTATCCTTCCCAATGAAGAAACACAAGAAGCACTACCTGTTGCAACCCGAAGTAGAGGCCCTGTTGATTTGCCACAAACAAATCCAAAATAAAGGGTATCAATGCTAGCTCCCAAGGACAAAACAACAAGTAAGAAATCTTCATCTAAATCTACTCAAACTGCTCCTTCTCAATCAAATTCTTCACTTCAAGCTAAAACCCTGACAGTATCCGATGAAATGGAATGTTGATGATATGAAAAATACTAGGCGAACATTACCTTTCAAGAGCTTAGAAAGTTGAAACATGAGCAGAAGCTACTGCTCAAAGAAGTCAAAGCAATCCCTACTTTGCCTCTTCCTGCTATTGTAATCTCGCAAGCTGCCCAAGAAATGGGAAGGCCCCCTAACAACTTGCTAGATAGAATCAATCCTACCGATATTTCTCTAATCGGAGGAACATATAAATCCCATACTTCTCCATTTTTGTTGACTTTTGAAATTTTCAATAAAAACCTACACAACTGTTTAGTTGACTCTGGAGCCTCATCTAACATTTTACCAAGAACAATTTGTGCGAAATTGAATTTTCAGCCTCAAAAATTTGTTGTGCGCATTGTGCAGTTAGACCGATCCTAAGTCGAAGTTATAGGGGAACTTAATCAAGTTACCATTAGACTTTCATCAAACCCTAAAGTGTGTCAAATCATTGACATTCTTGTAGATGATACGCCCGAGTTCTATGACTTAATCCTTAGTAGAGACTGGCCAGAAAAGATCCATGGTTATTTCACAACTAATTGGTCTCACATGTGGCTTCCCTATAATGGCAAGCCAAATCAAATAAGGGTTGATTGCAAAAAAAATCAAAAGTATATTGTTACAAAACTAGAAGGAGAGAATGAAACAGTCGCGTATAGAAGCAACATAATCGGAAACTACTTAGTTGAACCATTTCTAGGAAATTTTAATGCAAATACTTCACCTTTCTTGGAAAATTTTGTTGTATCGCGAGTTGAAAACTTTTCTCAAACAAATACTTCTAAGTGTATAAATTTTGTAGATAAACCTATAGTTAGCTATTTATTTTGGAATTTATTTTTTGACGGATCTAAATCCAATGATGGAGCAGGAGCAGGATGCATATTAGTTAGCCCAAAAGAGGAAAAAACTATGTTAGCATGCAAACTTGAATTTGATTGCACAAACAACACTACTGAATATGAAGCATTAGTTCAAAGCTTGTATAAAGCGACCAGCCTTAATATCAAACACCTTCAAGTGTTTGGAGATTTGAAAATTGTGATAAAATAGGTAAGAAATACTATACACTGTTTGTCTGGACATTTCAAACATTATTAATCGTTAGTCCAAGACCTTACTTCTTTCTTTACAGTGTTTAATATTTCCCCTATCCCAAGACTCTAAAACGTAAGCACCGATGTTTTGGCTAATGTGGCTTCCAAGCTCATTCTACTAGGAGATTATAGTCGTGATCACTTTTTTATTGAATTGATTTTTAGGCCTTTTATTCTCGACAATGTCATCAATTGGAGAGTCTTTAGTAATGATCCGGATATCATAATCTTTTTGATATCAGAGGGCTCTTACGATGACCAGATAATTGATGAAAATCAACATGATAGCTAGCTTAACCAAGAAGCAACTATGAATGCCATACCTAAGTCTGTGGTTAAGTTGGAAGATTTATATGACCTTAAGGATAGATTCAAAAGTCTCAGCAACTCAAAACTTCAGAGTTCAACTTTGAGGTTGAGTTAGTTAATCTTGGAACTGACCTTAAACCTCACAATATTAATCTAGGCCTTGGTCTTATGTCAGATGAAAAATCATCCTTCATACATTTGTTGAAGAAATATAAGAATGTCTTTGCGTGGAACTATGAAGATCTTAAAACATATGACATTTCTATAATTCAACATACCATCCCCATGACATATGATGAAAATCCTGTGAAGTAGAAATTGAGAAAGATCCATCCCAATTTAGATAATCAGATTAAATCTGAATTGAATAAACCGCTAAAAGCCAATATTATTTTCTTGGTCAGACATTCCAGGTGGGTCTCCAACCTTGTCCCAGTAAAAATAAAGAATGGTGATATTTGAATATGTATAGACTTCCGCAATCTCAGCAAAGCTTGTCTGAAGGACAACTTTTCATTGCCTCCTATGGAACATTTATTGCAATCAGTTACATGCTCAAAACTAATGTCTTTCCTGGATGGATTTTCTGGTTATAATCGTATTCTAGTACATGCAGATGACTGGCTAAAGACTACATTTAGAACTAGATGGGGCACCTACTTGTATCAGAGGATGCTATTTGGATTAAACAATGTTGGTGTAACGTTTCAAAGAGCCATGGACATAGCTTTCAAAGGTTTGGTGAACAAATCAGTGGTAATATATTTAGATGATATAACTATATACTCTAAAAAGCGCAGTAATCATCTGAAGGATTTAAAACAAATCTTTGAGTGTTTTCGGAGGTATGGAAATTATCTTAACCCCAAGAAATTTTTCTTTGTGTTGGGTGAAGCAAAACTCTTTGGATTCATTGTATCCAAAGAAGGGATTCACATTGACCTTGATAGAATAAGAGAAATTTTTGAATTGCCTTTACCTCATAACAAAAAACCTATGCAATCTTTCCTAGGTCAGATAAATTTTGTCAAAAGATTTGTCCCTGACTTTTCATGAATTGTTTTACCTCTTCAATCGATGATTAAGAAAAATTCTCTCTTTAAATGGGGACATACATAGCATGAAGCCTTTAATATGATTAAACAAGCAATCATAAACGCTCCCTCTTTAGCAACTCTGAATTTTTCTAACCATTTCATTTTATATACTTTTGCTTCCGAGAAAACATATGCAGCTATATTAACACAGGTCAATGATGATAAAGCCGAATCACCAATTTCTTTCTTTAGGTCCAATTTAGAGGGGGCTGAATTGAACTATTCAGATGTTGAAAAACAAGCTTTTGTTTTTTTCAAATCAATAAATAATTTCAGACCCTTTCTCCTCAAAACCCACACCAAGGTAGTAGTCTCATTCTTAGCAGTGAGAAATCTATTGATACAAACGGATTTAGGTGAGAAGAGGGCAAATTGGGCAACAACACTGCAAGAATATGACATTGAAATTAGACAAGCTAAAATTGTAAAAGGTCAAGGTTTTTGTAGAATGTTAGCAGGAGCATCCAACTTATTAGCGCTACAAGATTGAGGTGATGATATACAAGTATACGAGGTAAGCCTTGATAATGATGAACCCAAATATGTTGATATCATCTTTTATTTAAGAAATGGGTATGCCCCTACACGACTCAGTTACAAAAGAAAAAGGGCTTTGAGGCTAAAAGCTAAACAATACCAAATCATCAATAATGTGTTGTTTAGAATCAATTATGATTATGTTTTACTTAGATGTCTTGAAAAATCTGAGGTAGAAAAGGTTTTGCAGGAACTCCATGATGGACCAGCTAGTAGACATTTTGGAAGGGACACAACCGCACATAAAATCCTGCATGCTAGCTATTATTGGCCAACCTTATTCAAAGATACACACAATGTAAGGAAATGTAAATTTTTTCAAATAGCTGTTGGGAGACAGAGGAAACTTGCATTACCGTTGCAGCCAGTCAGCATTGAAAAACCATTTAAACAATGGGGACTAGACATAATAGGTGAGATCGTTCCTCACTCCTCTAAGCAACATAGATAGATCCTTAAAGCAACTCATTACTTCACAAAATGGGTGGAAGCCATTCCACCTAAAATACCCAATTATGAAAACATCATTGAATTCATCGATCAGTTTATTATTACCAGATTTGGTCTGCCATCTGCCCTTATGTTTGATAACACATCTTATTTTTCAGGCAATGCTATAACAAAATTTTCTCTTAAAAGAGGTTTTAAACTCAAATACTCTGCTAACTATTATCCTCAAGGAAATGGCTTAGCTGAATCTACAAACAAAAATCTCATAAGAATTATTAAACGAATCGTTGAACAAAGTCAGAACAACTGGCATAAATCTTTAATATTTTCTCTATGGGCAAATCGAATAACACAAAAGGCCTCCATAGGTACTTCTCCTTTTAATTTGGTCTATGGGAAAGAAGTTGTCCTCCCTACAAATGTAGTTATTCCCTCTCTAGCCATATTTCAACTTATTAAAGAAACTCCTTCCTCTTCTATGCAAGTGAGACAATTACAAATCCTTAAGCTCGAAGAAGAAAGGGAAAAGGCCAAAATTATACATGCACATCATCAACAGTTAGTTAAAGATTCCTTTGATGCAAATTCTGTAAGTTCAAAATCCTTTCAGCTCGAAGGCTTCGTATTGAAATGGGATAAAGCACACAAGGAAAAAGGTAAGCATACCAAGTTCCAACGAATGTGGCTTGGCCTGTTTCATATTGTGGAACAAATAGGCCCATCAACCATTTTATTGCAAGATTTATTAGGCAAGAGAGAATCTCTACATGTTAATGGGCAGATCCTAAAGAAATATTTTTCATAGAAGATAACCTCTTCTATTCCTTGTATATTATTGCTTTTACTTTTTAGGAGAAATAAAATTTGAGTAGCATTTATTTCTGGCTTTACAAATAATAGTCTCTCTTATATTTTTTGACTTTTCGCTTGTATAAGTAGAGATTGTTAAGAAGATGATTTTCGCATTTGAAACATGGGTTAAGTTCTATTACTCTGAAATTGGTTGTTCTTTGCCGAAATTATTTGTCCTTTTCTAAACCTCGACTTTATAAAGAAACCTTTGCTCTACCATCAGTCAAGAAAAGTATCTGTAGAAAAGCAAAGTCTCTCTACAGAAAAGAATCTTTAAACTCTACAATTGTCATCCAAAAAAAATTTAAGGAGTCAATGATTCTCCCCATCTAGTAAGATTTCACTTTTAGAGTGATTATAAAATATGCTTAAACTTAAAGGATAAGAGGTCTCAACAAGAGCTGACTTACCATGATCATGGGGAAATAACTAGTTGACATTACCAGTACTGCATATCAAAACATGGTAATGACTTGAGATTGTATCAATCAAAGACAAGGGGTCTCATCAAGAGCTAGCTTGTTCAGTTAAGTTACAACCAGTGAATGGCATTGTCAATTTTGGTCACCAAACCAAGACAATGGCATTTAAGGAGTAAAATGAAAATTTTAAAGAAAAGAGAATTGTTTAGAAAATAATAAAAAATAATTGCATTCTTATCTTTAAAAATTGCATTCTTATCTAGATGGGATATTGAATCATTGTTGGTTAAAAGGTAACCCTGTCGAGCCTATGGATGCCTACTAGCAACAGAGGCTCTACCTATGACAACTGAGTACACCTAAAAGTTGATTTGTGAGAGTCCCCCTAATTTTATCTTTAAAACCAAGTAATGATTGATGTAGACAAAGCAACTTTCATATTGAAAAGGATGATCAAAAGGATGATAGTTAGGTAGATGTTGTTTTTATTATTCTGAGTAATGTTACTTATCTTATATTTCATGCATTTTTATTTTCTAAACTACCTTTATTTTGGAAGTTTTTAGAAATTTCAAAAAACAGTGAGAGGTAACTGGTTCTCTAGCAAATCGCCAATTGTTGTGTTATTCAACAACCCCCCCATTTGTTAAAATAATAGCTAATATTCTTTAATAAATGGGGACCCTTAAAAAATACTTCCAAATAATAAAATTAGCATTTAGGCGTTTTCTTGTTATGTTTTTGGAATAAAGCAATATATCAAGATAAAACCCTTTGAAAAACTAGCAAATGCTCTCCTTTTTGCATATCGCATGATCAAACGTGTCAAAAGTCCCGTTAACAACCAAAACTCGCAAAAAGCGATCAAAAGGCATTATCACGCTTAACCTCGAAACTATTAGGTTTTTTTCATTTGAACTAAGTCCTAAGGCATTTCTTATTAAAATAAGGCCCGCATCGCATATTGCCACTTACAAAGGGCACACCCCCGCAAAGTTTCTTTAACCATGCGATATGCGATATTGCGATAACACGGACACCCTTATCGCATCACATTGGAAACCCTTAGGAAAGGTCTGAAACCTTACCAACCATGCGATATTGTGAAATGCGATAGAAACCTGGACCCGATTGCCAACTATGTTATAAAAAAACACTCAAGTCCATTGCGCAATGAAAAGGGATTTACAAAGAAAATCCTATCAAAAAAGCTATGCTTTGAAAATGATAATGAACATCCCGCAGAAACCAAAGGAATGTTAAAGAAACTGGATACACGAAATGCGATAATGCGATATTGCATCGCAATCGCAAAATCGACATTTTCACAATTAAAAAGCTCACCATCCTAAACATTTCTTTTCCGACTTACGATGCAAAACATTAATGAGCAATAAAGCTAGGGATAAGGAACCATTAGTGGGAATTTAGTAAGGGTTAATGACATTTATGCTTGAAAAGCAGTTCGACGTGATATGATATCTTCTAACTTGCATTTAATAAAAACTCCTTTCTTTTTACCTTTTCAAAGTTATCTGTATCATTCATTCTTATGTTCATTCTTACTTGTGTCTATTTGATAGCTTCTACTTTTGCTCCATTTTCAAGAAAAATCCGTAGCAAGAATCGTTGGGAGAAATGGCAAAGAGGGGAAAGGCAACTGCATCTGAAAAATCAGAAATGATCCCTCTATTCTCTAATACTACATGCAGCAGAGATGGAGGAACCTCAACATGGGAGGCCTTGTATGATTTATTAGAAGAGGAGAAACCGATACCTTTGGTAACAAATGCCACAACAGATGGTCATGTTTCCTCTGACACCTCCTTCTTGGAGACAACCTGCTCATTTCTACACCACATAGCCAAAAGACCAAAGATAATTCCATATACAGATATGGTTAAGTGGATAATTGATCAGGTGGACGTCTCGGACAGAGAATTCAAGAATAGCAGGTAGGAGGTTACGGGATCTTTTTCACCAGACAACTTGCGGTTTATGTACAATTGACTAGAGCCACAGAAAATCTACAATAAATAGTTCCTCGAGAAATTCTCTAAGGAGAATGAAGACCCAGAAAACATCACCAGACCTGGACAGAAAATGAAGGCATTATAAAAAAGGATAAGACGGGTATGTATTCTACATCATCTATCTCTCCCCCTCATAGTTTTGCAGCAGTCGTGCTATTTAGAATATTCGGCAAGCACGATAGTACCAATTTTTCCCCAGAATGGTTGCCATTAATAGGTGCAGCCGTAAACATAACAATAATGAATTAGGCCCAAATTTTGTCTAATAATTTGGTGAAAAATATTATGGAGTATAAGAGAAAGAGGAGTATATCTTCAAGTGTTTACCCTCCATTTTTTATAAGTGCCTATGTAATGGACTCAATCTGTTTTGGCTTCAAACTTCCTATCACGGGGATGGAAGTGGGCTGTGCAAGACCTGCTTCTTATCCATATATATCATAAGAGTATGTAGGAGTCTCAGTTTCACCCCCATTTTTACAAAATTTGTCAAGGATTTATGCTGCTTATCGATAAACAAGTCTACAATAGAAATGCCCCTAGGTTTTCTAGAGAAGCTGAAGTAGATATCCTACCTATAGCCAAATGGTTTGGGGAGGATACATTTACATATATCAGAGTATTTTGGAGCATTTCTTCGCCGCATGTCTTTCCATACTATGTCCCCGACAAGTTAATGGCCAGGGAGATAGCCTACCAAATATCAGCGGAAGGTGGGCTGAGCAAAGGATTGAAGGAACATAAAAGGCCATTTGGCCTACATTTTCATTGCAATGTGGTGCGTTTGCACTACATGATTTTGGACATGCATTCAAAGAAGCAGAGATTATGAAATCTCTGAAACTAGCTACATTCTTAGGAAGACAGTATGACCCAAACGACATCGCCAAAGACTTCACTACTATGGTGAAAGTGAAACCATTCACCCATGAGGAAGATGCCTTCGATGACCTCTTCCTACTAAAAGAGACATTTTCAAAAGTGACGCATATGTCATCACTACTTTTTGTCCCAGATTATCTTGAAGCCTTCTGTGAATATAGAGAGAAAGAAGATTATTAAAGGTCCCGTTGAATCTCCTACAGATTGAACCAATAAGGGAGCCAACTCCTAGTGTAAGCTTAGAGGAAAGCTCCAGAGAAAATTCAAAAGAAGATTCTGAAGCAGAGTCCCAGGAGAAGTCTACTCGTGAGTCAGAGCACTCAGAGCACCAGTCTCAAAATGGGGGCAATAAAAACAAAGAGTTCGAAAGGGACATAATCGAAACTACAGAGAAAGTAGTTGAGCAAACCTCGACAAAGAAACAGGCTAAAATTCACTCTATTTCCACTCAGTTGGAAAAACCCCCAGACATTGATTTAGAAAAGGAATGGGAGAATTTTAATAAGAAGCTCCATACAGAGGAACAAATATCTGAGATGCAGACTCCACAACACAAATTAACTCAAGAAATTACGGTGGAGAAAACTGCAGGCACTCAGGATGTGGAGCTCATTCTGCCACCCCCACTTCTAAAATTATTTTGAGAATTGAGGAAATCCCTCCATTAGATGTGTTTTATAGCCCTACCCACAAAGTTCTCATCAAAATGCAGAGGAAGAAAAGAAAGTTAGATGCTGCAGTTATTACCATTCCCGACAATGAACCAATGGACATTGTCTGGAAAGATTTTCCCATGGACCCATCTGAAAACCTTACGAGACTGTTGCAATTTGCAGGAGCCAATTCCAGTCAAATATTGGTAAAGCGATAGAAGTCCAAATGTTGATTAGAGAAAAGGAACAAAAGGTTCTGCTGTTGGAACAACGATTAGAGCAGGAAACTTCTAACCAACAAGCAAAATTACAAATAGCCAAGCTTCAATAGGAGTTTGAACAAATGCAAATACAACATCAATCCAATGTAGCAGAAAGAGGTGCGCGGATACAAGTTATGATAGATAAGTATAAGGACAATCCGCAAATCGATCAGTTTCTAAAAGAAGCACTTAGTCTTAACTCTCAACTAATGAAACAAAAGGAAGTTTTATGCCAGAAAATTTGGCGAATAAGTCCTTATTGCGAGATCAGTGATAAGCTAACAATCCAAGTCGTTGACATGAGACTTGAGTATGATGAAATCCATAAAAGAATTTCTGACTTTATCACTTGACAAGAATCAGAAGATGGGAGGAAGGCTAATTTGCCAAAACTGGAGGAATCACATAATCAAATTCTATTTGCAGAATGAGATTCTGAGCTCAAGCAAGAGGAAAGGGCAACAATGGCCGCGGAAGCAACAAAAAATAGCATCATTGAAGCCATTAACAAAAATCTACATGGCGCTAACCTGGTTGCAGAATCTATACCAAGATTTCTTCCAAATACCAAACAACTAGAACAACAGTGGAGACAGGCGGCAAAGGAAAGGGAGGAGGTAATCAGACAAATGAGCAAGCTGAACTGGGAAGCATACTGGCAATACTTAGTCAAACCATACAGCCAGTGGATGACCTTGCGATCCTTAAACCCCTCCACCATAAAATGGTGCCAACACTGATGAACGTTATATTTACTAGACAGTTGAAATTTGCGATCGACCAACTGACACAACTCAAGCCAATGACAGATATCTGCGATCTTAAGGATCAAATGCAAAGGAGTTTGTCACTTTGCTTTATTTCCATTTTAGTTTCATTTCACATAATCTGAGGAAGTTCGTTTAAACCTCATCAACTATTTATTTGTAATATTTTATGACCTATAGTTTAGTATTTAAACCCCTCTCATGCATTTAGAGAGGGGTCCAGAAATTTTATCAGAAACATTCTTCAAAACATGCACTTCTATACCTTTGAGGAGGTTCTGATGGAATGAATGGAACATGATCTATTTTATTTTAAATATCTCGCGTACTCTATTGAAATTGCACTTTTGCACTCTTAGATGATGTTGGATTGATTGGAATTAGGTTGATATTGCTGAAACACATGAGCAGAACTTATCATATATGGTACTTTTATCTTGTGATTTTGTTTTATATATGTATCAGGCAATAGCTTTTCTTCAAATTTTTTTATGTATGAAAGTTTGAATTTCGGTTAGTATTATTGCACTTTTATATGGTATTGGATTTAACTTTATGCTGAATACATGAACGATTCTATATGCGATATATATTTCACAATCGTTTTGGCTAATTATTTATCCAAAACGATTATTGTTATACGATTTCACTTGTTATTGCAGTTGAATGATCTTTACTACCAATTGCTATAGGACACTTTTGTAGATCGCATACTTTACTTTATTCCCGGGCATAGTTATATTTTAATAGTGTTTAAACTAGGATATATGCATGTGTTTAGTAGTTTATATTAGATTAAACTTAGCTTAATCATTCCCCCGTTACATCATATATCACCCCATCAACACTACCAAAATCTCTTTTGGGAAAGTGGTCCCATTATCCCCATCGGAGCCACTACACAAAACGGAAAAGGAGCTGTTAACCAAGGTCCAGACTGGGTGGTTTTCCCCCATGTTCTAGCAATGATTTTCAAGGCTTCAACAAAGGTGTAGTTGGAGAAACATCTATAAGAAACTCTCCCTCCTTAAGAAGAACTAATGTAGTCATTGGAAGTTAATAACATGTTGCAAATGAGCAGTGAGCAGAATGGGCAGGCTGGGTCCTCCTCTAGCACAATTTGATTATGGTTAGCTCCAAGTATTTTTGTTGATGTAGTGCACGTACATAGAATACAATGGTGTTTTTTGGAGAAATTACAAGCTTAGTATAGTTAATATTGTAAGCAAAAGTAGGCAAGGCAGAAATAAGTTTCATTATGTAAAACTCTAGAACTGAAGATGAAGACTATAACCTGAATGTAAAGGTACTCGTTTGTATACCAGTTGATTAATATAAAATATCCGCTCCTTTTTACTATATATAAACCTAAGGGATTAATAAACACAATGGAATATTATAATCCCTTTGGTTTATTATAATTATAGGTTTCATTAATCCCTTGGGGTTTTAATACTAATCCTTTGGATTTATAAGTTGGAACTCTGATACCCTAGCTTATGCAACACAAACCTTGATTGTGTGTGCAGGGATTCTACTTTCGGGGGGGGGGGGGGTGGGGAGGCTCTCCATGATGATAATGAGGCCTTAAAATCCATGGTAGAATCTCTGAAAGGGAAACCCCGATCCAAATATCATAACTCTTGATTCATCAAAAAAGCTGAAGAAATCCCATCAGTGACACTTCCATCTGGATTTTGAAGAACAACGTTAACTTCCACAGAGCGAGCCCTAGTAGGCAAGTTTATGGGCATGTGGTCATCTCATAAGTCAATAGAACTATGGCTTGAGAAGATGTAGAGACCAACAATGAAAGGGAAAATAACCTTCTTCACCTACAGGAATGACTACTTTGCTTTTCTCTTTGAGCTTAAGGAGGACATATTTGTCATCTTCAGAAATGGATCATATTTTTTGGGATACAGAGGAATGTATCTGAATCCCTGGTCTATGGACTTCGATCCAAATGAAGATGTACCTAAAACAATTCTTGTGTGTGTTAAGTTACCCATATTACCTTTGGATTGCTGGAGTGATGATTTCCTGAGAGTAATAAAAAATGGAATTTGCAAGTACATAGACTGAGTTGAACCCAAAGGTCAGCCGATTCGCCTGTGCCAAGATTTGTGTTGAGATAGATTTGGAGAAAGGTCTTCCTCCGAAGATCACCTTGACACAAGAAGAATGGAAAAACTATCAGATACTTGATTATGAACATATCCCTTACAAGTGTTAAATATGCCATGAATATGGGCACTTTGATAGGGACTGCAAAAAACAACAGATAGAAAATAGGAAAATAAGGACTCTCAGCAGGAAGAAACTTGGCAAACACAGAAGTGCAAGGGAGGATTCATCAGGGGCAGGAGCAATGCCAATTGTGACTCTCCTAGACTAAACCCCAACACTGCCTCGACCTCGAAAAATCAGTATGAGGCCCTTTAAAACAATGATAAATAAGCTACATATCAATAGCAAAAGGATGAGGAGGCTCCAAAAATTTTGTAACAGGCTAAAGGGTCCTTGACCAAAACAATGGAATCACCCAAGGCAATGCCCACTGGTAAATTTAGTTTGAACGAATAAGAGAATTTGATAGTACAAGAGCATCCTTCAGTCCAAATCCATTCGGATAGCCCTCATGCATGTTGTGGGGAGGGTGGCCAAGAGAGCGGTAAGATTATAATAAGGAGTGTTTCGAAAAAAGGGGTCTATGAAGGTGAGTCTACAAGCCATGAGGATGAGATCCTGAATAGGAAAGGGTGCAATACTAATAGAGAGCATCGAGAATATGAAGTGGAGAAACACATCAAACTTGGCTTGCAACCTCATATCTCAAAAAGACTTCGAAACATTTTGTAGGGTGAAGGGTAGTTGAAATCTAGGTAACACCTTTCAAACCCCCAAAACTTGATGAAATTAATTACATCGAATATAAGGGGTATGGAACACCTCATAAAATCCCACGTTGTAAAAGATCTAACCAAGAAGGAAAAACCACACCTTTTCTTTCTGTAAGAAACAAAATTAGGAGAAGATAAGATATTGGGGTTATCAAATCAATTTTGGAGAAACGAATTTGGTGTAGTGTAGGGATCGGTCAGAGCCTCTGGAGGTCTAGGAATTTTCTAGGCCTCAACACAATTTTCTCTAATATCATGCACCAAATCCTGATATTGGATAGCAATATTGCTGGAGAAAATGGATACAAAGGAAAAACTGTCTGCAGTCAATGTTTATGCTCCAACAACATATGGGGAAAAATCATAGTTCTGGGACACTTTAACCAATATGAAAGAAATTTTTTGGAATGTTGATTGCATCAATGATGGGGAATTTAACACCATACTCTTCATCAGAAAAAAAAGGAGGTACTATGGTGAGAGACCCATTCCGTGAAAGAATGGAAGATCTAGTTTCAGATTGGGATTTACTCAACATCATTCCAAAGAAAGAGAAATTCACTTGGACAAATATAATAAGTGGGAAGGATCATATTGTAGCCCATATATATGGCTTTCTTGAACAATTCCTAGCTGCTTAAGGGAGATAACTGTATCTCGCACATTTTTCTACATGGAGCCTCTGATCATCGCACAATCAACTTGAAAATTAACCCTCTAGAGGATTTAGCCCATCTTCCATTTCGTTTCAATCCCCTCTCGCTGTAAGAGGAAGGAGTGGTGCATTTGGTCACGGGGGTCATCATCTTATGTCTGGGAGTCAAAGATTTGACTGATTAAAAGAGCTCTGCACTCATGGGCTATAGATCACTTTAAACCCCTAACTTTGCATGTCAATATCTCAATGAAGAATTAAATTCTCTCTAGCACATGATGGAGATAAAGCCAGTGGAAAGCCAACACATAGATAAAGAAAAGGAGTCAGATCAACAAATATTCAAAATCGGTTGATAGTACGCAAAATATTGATGGCTAAAGTCTCAGAGTTTATGGTTATGATAAGGTGAAAATAACATTGCTTTCTTCCACAAACAATTTAGAGCCCGAGAAATTCGAAAGCATGTGAAAGAGATATCTCTTGAAGGTAAACTAAAAGTTACATATTTTTTTAAGATTAAAAGGTAAGCATGTCAGCACTTCCAAGTCCACTATAACGAATCAAGCGCATTTGATGTTGCACAACTTGAATAGTTCATTTCAATCTCCCTTAGAATTTTTCCAAATTAGATAATACCATCTTATGTAGAGAAATTGAGGAGGATAAAGTAGTAGAGGTAATTTGGTCTTTTAACCCTGATAAGGCTCCATGACCTGATGGTTTCTTGATTAGCTTCTTCAGGTCTTCTTGGCTTCTCATTAGAAAGGATATTTTAAGAATGCTCAACTCTTCTCGGACTAAGGTTAAACTGATAGGCAACAACAATTCCTCTTTCTTAGCTCTGATCCCGAAAGAGGAAAATATAACCTCCTCTGTTCGTCTTAGAACTCTTTCTCTGTGCAATTCTGCATATAAAATACTCCCAAAAATGATTGCTAGTAAGTTAAAGAAGATCCTTCCAAATTTAATCTTTAAGAATCAAGGCGGATTCATGCAAAATAAACAGATTTTAGACAACATCATTCTGGTACATGAGGGAATTCACACCAGCAAGAATAATGGGGAGCCAAGTATGATCATAAAACTAGATATGGAAAATGCCTTTGACAGGGTGAACCATTCCTTTTTATATGTTATCATGGGAAAATTTGGAATTTGTTCTCAATTTATCCAATGGGTAAGGGCATGTATTGGATTATCATGGATAACCCCTTTAATCAATGGTCGACCAACTTTATTTTTCAGAGCATCTCGAGGTCTTCATTAGGGATGTCCATTATCACCTCTCCTTTATCTCTTGGCTGCTGAGAGTCTAAGTTGCTATCTAGAATCCTCCTAAATAGATAGAACTCTAGTTGGGATCAACATAACTTGAGGTGTTGAGGAAGTCAATCATGCACAATTTGATGATGATAACCAAATTATTGGTGGGGCATCCAAGATAATTGCCCAGAGGTATAAAAATATTTTAGATAAGTAATTGGGGTTCTCAGGCAGTCTTGTCAATAAAAGGAAAAGTCAATTAATAGGATGGAAATATTCAACATCAACTTTTCGGGAAATTTCCTCCATTCTCAAATTTCCAGTTAAATTTGACAAGAACTCCTTTAGGTATTTAGGGATACCCATATCAATTGGCTTAACATCTGCTGATGATTGGACTGGAATTATTCAAAAATTCAAAAATAAAATCAATATGTGGAGGGAAAAATGACTAAACATGGTAGTACGAACAATATTAGTTAAATCTATACTTTCAACACTACCATTATACCTTTGCTCGGGGATTTTAACTCCCAAAAGAATTCTCATCTCTCTTAGCTCAATGATCAGGAAGTTTCCTTGGTAATGAGGTAAGTAGAGTGAAAGGAAATTTCATTTAATTAATTGGAACATTTTTTGTCTCCCAAAGGCATATGGTGGGTTGCCTATCAAGGATCTATTCTTCATGAATTTTTCCCTTGGTGCCAAAATGGTATGTCACTTGGCCTTTGACTCTAAAGAGTGGTGGAAAAATGTATTTTTGAAGAAATACTTCAACAAAAACAGAGCGCTCAGACTTGAGAAGGATATAGAGGATGGTTTACACTTCCATATCCTTCATTACAGTGACAGACATATCATAAATCTTCCATTCGAGACTAGTCTTACGGCTTAAAGCTTTTCGTATGAATATTTTTTGCAATGACGTCAGAATCAAGGACATCAATCTTCATTCTGTGATGGGGTAGCTAAAGGTAACCTAGGAGTAGCAGGAGCTAGTGGAGTGATCCTCAGTCCTGATGAGAAAATTGAAGAAACCTTTGCATGGGCCTAGGGACTACAACAAATAATCGGGACGAATACTGGGCTCTATGAAAAGGGATCGAAATAGTAAGGAATAAAAACATTTCTAAATTAAATGTCTTCGAGGACTCCATGTTTGTCATTCAACACTACCGGAAAAATATGGTTTCTCAACACTCCTTTTACTCTTCCATCCCTCTTCGAATTCACAGACTTCTCTTATGCTTTGAGATGGTAAAATTTTATCATGTAAGGAGGATGTAAAATCAACAAGTCGATTCCTTGGCTAATAATGGAGCTTTATTGGAACATGGCTGATTATAATTGAGAGACACAACATTTTGGTCACCCATCCCATGATTGCCCATGTACTATCGATTTACGCTGTTTCTCGGGGTTTTTTGTAAAATTCATAGTCAACACAGGTGTAGTATATATGTAGGAAGCCAGAAAATGGGTCGTTGTAGGGATTTGGAAAATTTGAACAACTTTGAACACCAGTGCAATGAAGATGTAAAGGGTTTTGGCCCTGATACCAATCTTTTGAATTAATATAAACTAGCTGTCCCATTAAAAAAAATCCCTTGGATTTATAATATCAATAATCCCTCAAGTTTATAATAATAATAATTACTTGGGTTATAATATTAATAATCCCTTGAATTTATCATATTATTGATAATATCAATAATAAAATCATATTATTATAATATAATAATAATTATTTTTAAATTATTATTATAATCATCATTAATTATAATATAATAACAATAATAATAGTTTATATATAATAATTGTTTTATAATAATATTATTATAACTATATATTTATTAATATTAATATTAAACCCGTGCCATTGATGCCTATCAACATATATTAACCCCATTACTAATGTGGTTGTGCATGTGATTGATATACATTTAATGAGTGTATATCAACCATATTTATTAATGTGGTTGTGCTAATATAATATACTAGACTTTATTATAATAATATAAAAATATATATCCATTTTAACCATGGATTTACCAAAGGCGGAAAGGGATCAAATCTCTTGATATGCACACATCTAGAATGCAAAACTTAAAAAAGGCTTACACATCAAGATATTTAATCCCTTTTAGTGCTTGATATATAGTTGGTTACGAGATCTCTCTATTTCGTTGTTTAAATTGTACTTTGGAATATTTTATTATTGTTATTATTAAAAATTCATTGAATTAGGCATTTTTTCCCCTCTTATTAAGAAGTAATTGAATTCTTTTAATTTTATTATTTATTCCTTTTGAGCATTGAAATATTTTACTAGGGTTGACATTCACTCTCTCACATACACACATATTTCATATTGAAATATATTAGTTAATATGAATATTAGTCTATTTAAGTTATATATTGAGAGAAATATAATATGTGTTTTTTAGTTACTTTATTTCTATAAAGTTGATGTAAATTATATTATTTAACATAGACATTGAAATAATTTTTGTAAGGAAGTGAAATATTTTTACCACATCTCATTCATTATAGATTGTAATACTAGCAGTTGCCCCTAAAGGTGCAAAGATACATCAAAGGAATAAATATATGGAAAGATTATGTGGCCATAAACGGAGCCCACCCACAAATTTCCATAACTTATTTTCATTTAATGCGAGACATGTTTAAAAGAAAACAACATTTAACATCCAATATGTTTTGAAAACAAAATAGGGATGCTACAATACATAACAATAAAATCTAAGAATGAATTGAATGAATGAATGAATGTGTACCCAAAAGCAACATACAATAAAATCTAAGAATGAATTGAATGAACGAATGATTGTGTACCCAAAAGCAACATACAATAATATATTGTATTGTTATTATATGATATCATATGTATGAGTCCTATTATCTACTGTTGTGGTGCTGTTGAAGTGGAGGAGTGACCAAACTCAGGTTTGATTCCTCTAGTTGATGCACAACCTCATCCATATTTGGCCTTGCAGATGGAATTAGAAGCTTATTTCATCAATTCCAAGTCAAAAACTTCATTAGTCCACTCTTATTTGAGAATGGAAGCAACCAATTTAGGAAGATCCATCCCATTGTTTGGAGTCATGGGCTCTCCTAGTGCCTTGCCAATCAGAAGCTCCAACAAGGCAATCCCAAAGTTGTATACATGTGTCTTGGTGGTGGCTTTCTTTAGTTTTGTGAGCTTAGGAGCCCTGTATCCAAGAGTCTCTACTATGGCAATCACATTGGAATTGGTAGCAGTTGTCATCGACTTAGACAAGTCAAAATATGTAATCTTGGCATTCATTTTTGCATCAAGCAAGATGTTGCTGGAAGTGAGATTTTCATGAATGTTGTTCTCATTGTTGTGTAGATAACAAAGTCATCTCCTTGAACCAATTGCAATCTTCATTCTGGTGTGCCAATTCAAATGTGTCTCTTGGCCTCTTGCATGAAGAAATGTTACAAGGCTTCCACCAAGCATTAATTCAAAGACTAAGAGTTTTTCATCTTTATTACCCGGTAATAAGCTCTCAGAGCAAGCAAATTAGGATGCCTGATCTTCCTAAGAGCATTAGCTTATGTCTCGAATTCTCTTTGACTCTTCGTTATTCACTTTGTCAGCCTCTTCACTGCAACTTGATTCCCTTACTCCCAAGTAATCTTATACACATTTCCATAAGTGCTACTGCCCATTACTTATGCAGTTGCACAAAATAGGTCATATGCTGTGAAATTAAGGCCTCTAATTTTGTGGAGGATCCAAGTAATCTAGTGGAAATGTTTAGATACTAGATTTTTTACTTGGAATGTTTGGATACTAACTATATCTGATAGTTTCTAAATTTTTAGTTGAGTTGCACTCTATTTTGACATGCTTGTTTTTCAACTTAAAAAAAAGTAACAATGGAGCAAATGATGTCTAAAATGTATAACTCTACAAAATAATTTGCGATTTAAAAATACTCCTATAATAAGAGTAAGCTCTAGATATGTGAAATTAGAGTGCAACTCAACTAAAAATTTAGAAACTATGGCAGATAGTTAGTGTCCAAACATTCCATGTTAAAAAACTAGTATCTAAACATTTCCACTAGTTTACCACGATTGCAATAAAACAATTTCTTTATTGACATTCTTGAAATATTTTAAACATGACTTAGAATGTTGGAAGAAAAAATCAACACATGTCAAGAACATCATTTAATATACACTAATTTACCTTGATTGCAATAAAACAATTTCTTTATTGACATTCTTGAAAAATTTTAAACATGACTTAGAATGTTGGAAGAAAAAATCAACACATGTCAAGAACATCATTTAATATGCAGATCATTGAAGAAGATGCATCAATCATTTTGAGAATTTCTCATTGTTGGTGAGGCTTCTTGCTAGCATTTGCCCAATACCAAGGACAACAACATTGAAGGGGATTGCAGAAAATGCACAACATACTTTGCTTCACCAGAAAAAAAGAGATCTTTACTTTAGAAAGAAACAACCTTATTAACAACAAAAGATATGATTGGCACATCCAATTATAGTGTTAATTTCCATGAGAATAGATTAAAAAGCAACCATATCCACAATAATTACCCCCTATTTCGTGGAAAATGACATTGATGAACCCTCGCATCTAGTTTATTTTTTCTGTGTATTTAGACTTATTTTGAAATTTGTTCTGGAGTGCAAATAGTTCCCTCCTTGACTCTGCTTTTGTAGAGGACTTTTTCAAGTGCCTTGATGGTCAAGTAGAATTGTTTATCAGAACATCTCCCATAGTATCCAATGAAGACAATAGCAAACATAATAAGCAAGGTGGTCCATGAAGTATACAAAGCTTGTAAGGAAAGAATATCTGGTATCATATAACAATGAATTTCTAGGAGTAACAAATCAAATGACAACAACGCAAAAAAGGCAAAAATAGGGCATGATATAGGAAACATGGAAGGCTAGTAACCATGAGAAGATCACGTCGAAATGAACTGTGCCATGGAGCACAAAATTTATCGAAGGAATTATCAAAAACTCATGAAAGTGAAGTGAGAAAGAAAAGCATAGATGAAATACATCTGCGAGCAGTTTGAACAATATCATAACAGATATTTCGTCTTGACAGGAGAGGTTTAAGGTGTGGTTTGATTCCTTTTGTTTGGTCTTTGCGACAATGTTTACGCATTGAACATCGAATTCGTTGGGTACAAGATGGTGCTTTCTAATGATATTGACTTGCTTCATCCCGCAGCTGAGCTGGAAAAGCGAAAGCACGAACTGAAAAGATTCGTGCAATATCCAAACTCATTTTTCATGGATGTAAAGTGCTAAGGTTGCTTCAAAATCACTATTGTTTTCAATCATTCACAGATGGTTGTTGTATGTGGGAGCTTCCAAATTGTTCTATGTCAGCCAAATGGAGGAAAATCATGACGAAGAATGAAGAATGATTGATTGCTTTACTCTTTCACAAAGGATCTACTTATGATGGGTACTTTCTAAATATGGTTTTAACTCGAGGAATTAAATTATTGAGAGTGGAGAATGGAGAGTTCATAGTTTTGCAACAAGTTGTCAAATTACACTTAGTAACTAGGTAACTTTTGAATCATTGTTTCGTAGGCTTACCATATGTTATAAGGTGAATATGAATGATGCTATGTAGTATAAGTTTTTATGTTGCTTTAAATGTTCATTTGAATTATTTAGAAAAAATATAATAAGGCGAAAGAAAAGCGAAAAAGAGAGACCAGTAATCAACATTAAAGGTATTGCAAATGTGAGATGCATGCCCTCCATTTCACAGTGAACTAGTAGGTCAAAGAGCACCAAAATACCAAAGAATCAACACCAGAAAGTATAACTTTCTTTCATTATTTCCACCGGAAATATCAAAATTGGTGGAGCTATAAGACGACATTAAGTGTTACTCCCGTTTGGCATCAAATTGACCCAATTGTTTTGGATATTTTTCCTTGGATCTCTGGCAGCTTGATTAAAATGTGATACCACTTGAATTTTTTGCCAAATCTGAGTCCCACAACTACTGCCAAAGCTTGGCTTGCCAACCTGCTTTTCCCACACCTTCCCGATTTTCAACACGCTTGTTTTGAAGATGGGGAATAAGTTCAAAAGGTTGCCATTGGGAGAAAATGAATTCGGGAATAACAAAGTCGTGGGCATCGAGCCCCTTGTGTGGGAAACTGGTGTCGTTGCAGTTGCTGTCCTCCCAGGGATTCGAACCTCACCTATTCGAATTTCCAAAGCTAATACCTAATCTTTATTTTTCCAAATCTCTTCCCTGCGTTGTAATGGTAATATCTATCTTCTAGCTTGTGAGCGCCTAGATCAGCAGCTCTACTGGGTTACTAAAAGTGGAAGGAGATGGCACAATAGTTTCTGCTCCTCTATTTCCTTGGTGAGGCATGCCAACCACACAAACCCTTCAGAATCGAACCTACCTAAGGCGAAGTGGTCTGATAGATACTTGCAACGTGGTAAAAAAATAATTTGACGTGGTCTGACAGAGAGAATTAACATAAAAATGCGTGGAATGAGAATGGATTTATTAATGTTTTATAATGTTTTTAATTAAAACTAACCAAATATATATACTCATTTCCATTTTAATTATTAAACAACATTATTAATATTTATTTATTTTTATGTTTTCTAAAAAAACATGTATCAACTCTACGTTAAACATAAACTAAATCACACATCACTTTTATACTAAACTATAAAATATATCTATAAACACAACAAGATTATATTTTTAATATTAATAAATGTCAATTTCAAATTATAATATAATCTTCAAAATTAAAATCTTACTAATTTGTGGTAAAATAATCCTATTAACATATTTAAAAAAATGTTTAACTTTAATATCCATAATT
>APFE031630527.1:51989-136275 GCA_000404065.3 Pinus taeda | reverse complement strand
TAAAAGTAAAAAAACCCAAGATCCAACTATGCCAATTGACATCACTTATTTTATTTTTATTTTTTTATAGGGAAATTTAGGGTCATCCCCCTTTATGTTGTGTTGGTGTTATTTTATTCCTTTCCTGAAATCATTATTTCCATGTTTCATATACCCTTGGTAGGGGAGCAACCTATAAGGTTGAATTCCTTTCCCTTTGGACTTTGCTGGAGGAGGCAAAAGACAAGAATAAAAAAATTGTAGGTCCTTTGAGATTCCCAATTGGTTATCAAATGGGAAAACAAGTATCTTTTAGTAGATCACTTGAATCTTAGTACCCTACTTCAGATCATTTTGAGTTTCTACAATTTTTTGAGTGGACGTCCTGCAAACACATCTTCATGGAATTGCATGAGAATGCGGATAAGCTCTCAAAGGGAGCTCTTTCACTTCATGTAGGATCCTTTGTATGAGAGAATTCATTGATGGCAAAGTTCTAGAGGTTATGGAAATTAAAATATAACTCTTTTTATTTTTATTTTTTGTTTTTTTTCCTTTTCACACTAATGTCATATGAGGATATACTAGAGGAATTCAACTCTTTTAAAAGCCTAGCAAACACACAAATGTTTTGTATGAATGTAATAGTTCCTATTGGATTTAAGTTTTTAAGTTTCTCATATTTTTAAGAGGATGGCCTATTTCATAAATTCAATGGGGTAAGCAGTTTTGGAAGGTGTTCTTGGCCTAAGAATCCCTTTCATGAATTGTAACATGTATATTGATTTTTTGCATATATGATGTTTTCTCTTGGGAAAATAATAATAATTTAAAGTTACACCTTAATAGATAGGTATAGTTCTAGTGGTTAATACAAATAATTAGACAGATATAGACTCAAGTACATAGTCAAACATTTCCATTTTTTTGGTGTGAATTTCATGACTAAAGACTTGCTTTCATACTTCAAGTATGGTTTCTCTAGTGGCAAACTAGATGAAATGGACATGTGTATTAGAAAATTATATATTACAGAGCAATGGAACACATAAAATATTGCAGAAATATAAACACAAAAAACACATAAAACAAGAGAGACACAAATATACGTGGTTCACCCAATTTGGGCTACGTCCACAGTGAAACAACTAGTCGTTCCTTTATATTATGCAACAAAATGAAGAGATACAACCTACAACAAATCCAATGTAATTTCCTCTTCTCTCTCACACAATATCCTCTCTCTTTTGTCACTTAGAATACACATCTACATAGCCGCAATACAATTCCCTCATATATAGAGAGGGGTTGCCTTCTAGGGAAAAAACCTTAATTTAAACATAACCTCTACTGTCAGATCATTCGCCTAATGAATGGCTCAGATTGAATACGAAATTAAAATATTTTATAAGGCAATTTCACATCTATTTTTATTTTCGAGGGCATTGCCCCTGAACCCCCACCAGGAGGGGGCTCATAAAAATCGTCGTCGCCACCCCATGGAAGTGAAAAAACAGATGGCATTACCGCCCCATTACGAACTGGGGTCCAATGCAGCGATACCTATGAATAAAGAAGATAATGAGTCTCCACACTCAACTATCTCCCACTTGGAGATTGATTATAACAACTCCACCGCTGCTTCATTTGCTGGACAATGACTCCACTTTGGACTCGACTATTTCTCATCTTCACCATCATACTTGAAGACTAATTGAAACCAAGCAGACTCTTATTTTCTCCTTGGTTACAAGTTTTTTTAACATATCTATAGGATTCTAGCTAGTGTGTATCTTTTCCAGCTTCAACTGTCCATCTTCCAACACTGACCATATGAAGTGGTACTTGAGTTGTATATGTTTAGTCTTGGAATGAAATATTGAGTTATTTGGAAGATCAATGACACTTTGTCTATCATTGTATAACCTGCACAACTCTTGCCTCTTACCCAATTCATCCAAAAACCTTTGTAACCAAATCATTTCTTTACTAGCCTCTATAGTTGCAACATACTCTGCTTTTGTCATTGAGATTGCAACAACACTTTGCAATTTTGAAACCCAACTCATAGTTGTTCCACCTACAATAAACACATACCCTATGGTGCTCCTCCTATTATCTCTATCACTTGCCATATCTACATCAACATATCCCTGTAGAGCAATGTTTGAACCACCAAATCATAATGCTCGATTTGTGGTACCTCTCAAATACCTGAGAAACCATTTCATGTCCATCCAATGTTCTTTTCGTGGATTATTCATGAACTTTCTTACAACTCCCACTACATGTGCAATAGTAGGCCTTGTGCAAACCATTTCATACATTAAGCTTCCAACTGTTGATGCATATGGAACTTTAGACATATAATCCATCTCCTCCGGAGTCTTGGGACATATCTCCTACTTAGTTTGGAATGGATGGCCAAAGGTGTAGTAACTGGTTTTGCATTCTGCATATTAAATCTTTTCAACACCTTTTGTATATACTCACCCTGAGACAATCTTAATTTGTGATGTTTCTTGTCTCTAGTTATTCTCATACCAAGGATTTGTTTTGCAACACCCAAATCCTTCATTGCAAATGAGTTTGCCAATTTTCGTTTGAGCACATTTATTTCCTGCATGTTAGAACCTGCAACAAGCATGTCATCTACATACAATAAAAATATAAAATAGTTGCCATCATTTTTTCTTTTGAGATAAACATAATGATCAGAGTGACATCTAGTATAGCCTTGTTCAGACATAAACTTGTCAAATTTTATATACCACTGCCTTAGAGCCTATTTTAAGCCATACAAACTCTTCTTCAGCCTGCACACTAGTTTCTCCTTTCCTTTGACGTCATATCCTTGTGCCTGCTGCATATATATCTCTTCCTCCAAATCCCCATGGAGAAAGGATGTATTTACATCTAACTTCTCAAGATGCAAATCTTCTGCTGCTGCTAGACTTAAAATAGTTCCGATTGAATTCATTTTAACAATAGGAGAAAATATCTCATCAAAGTCTATACCTTTTTTCTTTGCAAACCCCTTCACCAAAAGTCTAGCTTTATACCTTTTTCTACCTCCATCTTCTTCCTTATTCCTTCAACCTATAAACCCATTTATTCTGCAATGATTTTTTACCTACAGGCAACCTAACTAAGTCCCAAGTATTGGTATGTACCAAGGAGTCAATCTCTTCTTTCATGACTAGCTCCCGCTTCTTCTTGGTTTCTACCTGCACTGCTTCTTCATAACATTCTGGTTCACCAGAATCAATCAACAATACATAATATAATGAAGGAGAGTATCGTTTAGGGGGTCTACTTATCCTGGTAGATCTTCTAACACCACTTTCAAGTGTTTGAGGTGCATGTCGCTATTGTGGTTGTTGTTGTTGTTCTCGATATTGATCATTATGATTTTCAAGCACCTTTACTTTTTATGTGATCTCATCAAGCATTGTGTATTCTCTATTTTCTTTTTCCTGTTTCTTTTCCCTGTTTCTTTTCCTACATATGATCCTTATACAAAACTTTTCATTGAATATGATATCTCTTCTCCTAATTATTTTGTGGTTTTCATAATCATAAAAGTGTAACCAAAATCATTCACACCATATCCAATAAAGGTACATTTCTTTGATTTTGCCTCAAGCTTTGTTCTTATTTTCTTTATTTATGTGGACAAAGACTTCACAACCAAAAGTATTTAAAATGAGTAGTTTACCTTTTTACGTGTTGATACCTCCTCTAGAATATTACCATCCAAGGAAATTGAAGGCCCTCTGTTTATTAGATAAACAATAGTATCTACAACATCTACCCAAAATTGTAACGATAATCCTGCATGCAATCCCATGCACCTTGCACGCTCCATGATTGGCCTGTTCATCCTTTCTGACACACCATTTTCTTATGGTGTTCCTGGAATTGTTTTCTCTTTACGAATTCCATGCTCTGAACAATACTTATCAAACCCTTTGCTGCAGTATTCTCCTCCATTGTTTGATCTGAGACACTTAAACCTTTTTCCTATCTCATTCTCAACCAAAGCTTTCCATTTCTTGAAAATATCAAATACATCAGATTTATTTCGAATATAATAAATCCAGGTTTTCTGGTTGCATCATCAATAAAAGTAACATAATAATGAGAGCCAATGAGAGATGATACTTGAGTAGGTCCCCATACATTTGTATGCATAATCTCTATTTTTTCACTCTTCTTTTCTTTCCCAACTCTGAGGAATCTAACTCTCTTCTGTTTTCCATAAACAAAATTCTCACAAAATTCCAAATAAACATGCTTCAAACCTGGAAACAAATTTCTTGAGTGAAGAATATGCATTCCCTTCTCACTCATGTGCTTGAGTCTATGATGCCACAATGTTGTATATTCTCTTGTATAGGTTAAAACATTAACATAATTAGAAATACCATTGCATAAATAAAATGTACCAACCTTTTCTCCATTTGCTATTACCAAGGCTCCTTTAGTGACCTTCCAGGTTTTATCTGTAAAAGTAGTTACACAACCTTCACCTCCCAACTGCCCTATTGAAATTATATTTTTCTTTAGATTTGGTACATGCCTTACCTCCTTCAATAGCCATTGGTTTCCATTATGCTATTTTGTGAAAACTTTACCCATTCCAATGATTTTGCAGGGTTGGTCATCATCCAAACGAACCTGTCCAAAATCTCCTTGAACATAATCATCAAAATGTTTCATATCAGGTGTGGCATGGAATGAGGCCCCTGAATCTACCACCTAGGCATCAATAATATTTTCTAATGAAAGAATTAAAACATCTTGCAACACATCACCTATCACATTCGCTTCATGATTGTTTTCTTACTGTGTGTCTCCTTCTTTTCCCTTCCGAGACTTACAGTCTTTCTTCAGGTGTCCTTTATTCCCGCATTTCTAGCACACTATCCCCGTACTATATTTGGATCTGCCTTTCCTTGACTTACTACGATATCTTGGGCTCTTTCCTCTTTCCATTTGTCTTCCCCTAGTATTTACAGTCAAAGCATTACCTGATGTCTCACTGGAGCTTTTTCGTCACATTTCCTCGCTAAGGATTTCACCGACATCATCAAACTTTAAATTAATAGATCCAGAAACAAATTTACTAATGGCCATAATTAAACCATTCCAAATTTCTGGAAACGAGCACAAAATAACAAATCCCTCAATTCATTATCAAAAGTTACCCATATAGACCTTAACTAACTCGTAACCATATTAAATTCATTTAAATGATCAGTAAGAGATCCACCTTCTGACATCTTCATATTAAATAAACACTTCATAAGAAATACCTTATTTGAGGTTGAGGATTTTTCATATAGTTTGGCCAATGCCAACATTAAACCCTCTGTTGTCATTTCCTTTGAAATATTAAAGGCTACCGGCACTACTAGGCACAATTGTATTGTTCCAAGTGCCTTTTTTGTTGATAATATCCCATTATATGTCTATCATACTTGTTGACTTCTTTGTCTTTCCACTCAATGGTAGGTACAGATCTTTCTGATACAGATAATCTTCATCTGCATGTTCCACAACTAGCGGTTTTGGCCATTAAAATTTTCAACCCTAATCCTACCATCTTCCGCGATTTCTCCCACTCGAACCAGGAACCCTTCTTTCCTGCGAGTTTATTGGCCAAATAGATCTTTCGCTCTGATACCAGTTGTTAGAAAATTATATATTACAGAGTAATGGAACACATAAAATATTATAGAATTATAAACAAAGAAAACTCATAAAACAAGAGAGACACAGATATACGTGGTTCACCCAATTTCGACTACGTCCACGGAGAAACAAGCAATCCTTCCTTTATATTATCCAACAAAATGAAGAGATACAACCTACAACAAATCCGTTGTAATTTCCTCTTCGCTCTCACACAATATCCTTTCTCTTTTGTCGCTCAGAATACACATCTACATAACCGCAATACAATTCCCTCATATATAGCGAGGGGTTGCCTTCTAGGGCAAAAAAAAACCTTAAATTAAACATAACTTCTACTGTCAGATCATCTACATAATGAATTAATGAATGGCTCTGTTTGACTACGAAATTACAATATTTTACAAGGCAATTTTACATCTATTTTTAGCTTCGGGGGCATTTCCCCCGAACCCCCGTAAGGGGAGGGTGTGGAACTCATAAAAATCATTGTTGTCCCCCTAGTGGCAAACAAACGGGCGATGTTGTCATCCCATTACGAACTGGGGTCCAATGCGGCGATACCTTTGAATAAAGAAGATAATCAGGCTCCACACCCAACAATGTGAAGCCTCTTCCACTTAGTAATACCACTGAAGTCTAACTTACCAAAAAAAAAAAAACTAACATAACTAGCATTTGCACCTGATGTTGCAAAAGAAACGCCGTAAGGCATACAATATGGAAGAATAGTGACATGTGAATGGGCATTGTTGAAAGCAAGGGTGGATGATAATGAGTTGCAATTGAATATGATTATTAAATTCGAATTGTTGAATTTTTCTAGAAGAGATGTTGGCTCAAGCCTAAAGGATGAGCAATTTGGGATGGCTAAACGCTTTCTAATTGTTTTTTATTATAGTAAAATTTGATAATTCATTGGTTTTACTTTCAAAAGCTTGAAGGAATTTGAAGAGCATATATAGAATTTCTTTGTGGGATTTGATCCCAAAATCATTGATTTGTAAATACATACTCAATGAAATGTTAATTGGTTGAAACCCTACACAAATGTTTGATATAAGCAAATAAGCTGGAAATTTCCATTATTCAGAAGAATTGTAGTACCCAGAAAAAACTAGACCCCTCAAATTGAGCATTAAAAATGCTATTGCGTTAAAACCTTCAAACTTGGTGGTAACGCTTCAAATTTGGGTAGAACACTAAGAACGAGTATTTCTATCTTTTACGTGAGAACATTTTTATTTGAGAATGAGTGTTCCATTCTTTTATTTAAAAAGTAATTTGGTTGGAAAACTGAAAATGAATGATTCCTAAAAAATGGGAATGAGGGTTTCATGAAAAATCAGAACTGAGTGTTAAGTAGTTAACCGTGAAACTCTTCAACCAACATGTGTTGTAAATTGACACGGTCGCCGAGATGCACTAAATTGACAATGATTTGGCCACATGGGGAGAAGACATAAAAATTCACACTGGATAACGAAACATGACACTTGAAGAGTTTGTTCAAGTCATCATTAAATTGACAAAGTGGTCAAGATGCACTATATTGAAAATAATGAGTTAGCCACATTGTGGCTCGCCGAGTGTGGCCATGACGAGACGGCAACAACAACCTGACAATGAATTGGCCATATGGAAAGAATGAATAAAATTTCACAAGGAATAAAAATGAATACTAGCTAAAACTGCACCATCACAAAAACAATGGAAAAACAATTTTCCAAAAGAAACTTCCCACCTGAGCATTGCAACAACTCACACTTTTGCAAACAGATTACTCACAGCTACCGCACCTTGCAAACTAGTCTCTTCCCAAGTATTCAAAAACAAAATTTTCCAATCAAATTGATACAACCACTGAACATTTCATAATCACTCACTTCAGTCCGACAGATAAACAGTCAAATAGATAAAATCCATGCAAATATTCAAGAACATATTTTTGCAAACACGTCGCAAGGCTATTGTGCATTACAAAATAGTAGATTCAGCCTTGCTGATAAAATCCATCCAAATATTTAATAACATAATTATAAATACTCATTGCTCATAACCGTAGTGGATTTGTAGAATAATTGCTTCAACCTAGCAAATAAAATCCATCCAACTATTTATAAACTTAAAAGTCCATTATTAAAAAACATATAAACAAGTTCCACTATGAATAATTTTGGTAGATGCACAACCCTCTCTTGCAAACAAGATAAAACAACCCTCTTTTGTAGACAGGATAAATTATTGTTCAACAACCAGTTTTATACATGAAGACACATATAGCACTTCAACATTGATAAAAGACATCGTCATACAACATCTTGTATTGCGGTCAATTATCAGTGAAAAGTAATAGAAAGTGCAGAATATTATTAGTGTAAAGTAATAGAAAATGCAGAATATAAATCACGATGAATGTTGTCTACCAAAAAACAAATTAAATTTATACATGAAGACACATATAACACTTCAACATTGATAAACAGTAATTCTACCATATAATAATGAAGAGCTTAACAAGCATCAACATGCAGTATGGGTTCCAAAACATTGATAAACAATAATTATACCATATAATAATGAAGAGCTTAACAAGCATCAACATGTAGTATGGGTTCAAAAAACATGGCTTCGAATGGCAAAAAGTTCCATATTAATAAGCAACTACAATTAGCTCGAGTCGACCCATTCAATTAGAATTCATAACAAGAGGTTGTGAGCCAGGGCACAAAACATGCCACATATGAAACTTACTGAAGATGCTCGTGCATCTCTTTCAAGAAATGCATGTGAATAGTGTGACCACAACGCAATACGCTGATAATCTTTGTAGAGTCGAATAAATATTGTAGAGGAGTCACCAGACGAGGGTTCAGATATCTAAATAACTTCAGTCTAAATTATGCTATAAAAATAAAACTACAATTACTACACTATGTAGATAAGTGTGACCTACCTCAAAACGCACAGGGCAGTTGTGGTGCATTGCTTTTTCCACACAAGGGTGGCAATCCTTCAAGCGGATAGAGTAGCAACATCATAGAAAAAGGTACATGAGCAAATAAATCATTCTCACACTACAATTAAACAAGGGAAGAAGCGGTGATAATTTGAGAAGAAGCAGTGATAATTTGAGAAGTCATAAAGAACATACCACATTTATAATAGTGGAATAAATTATTATTGCTGCCAGTTTTGAAAAACAGCACAGGTAGCTAAAGTCAAAGGCAAGAAATACATCTAATACGTTTCACAATAGCATGAAAGATTACTTTACAAGGGAGCGAGAAACATCAAAGGAAAAAGAGAAAAGCATACCTGCAAATTCCACATCCGTCATAGTGGTATTGCTGTTTTGAGTCCTGGAAAACCAAAGTGGCAAGTACAATTAGAACCAAAAGCGTATACATCCAAACCATCTTTTTATAATTTTGTAAGAGTGAAACTGTTTTTTTTCCTGAACCAGAACTATTAAACCTGAAAAGGCATTAGAAACTAAAATGGAAATAAAACATGGATCCTAACCCAAGAACAACCACAAACCCTAGGAAACCAAGATAATTCACTAATTCAAGAACAATCTGACATGAACTTTAGAACTTTTTAAATAAAAAACCAGCAGACACGCTATAAGAATATAAATATGAATAATAAATAGAAACAGAGCCAAAATAAGATAACCCTGGAAACATACAGCAAAATCCTCTGCTGCACAACGCCCTTTTTGGGATAATCTGCATTCACAGTTTTCTGATCCATAAGTGCATGCTTGCCTGTTCGATACCTGTTCGCCATTAGAAACATGGGAATACAGGTAACCTGATGAGTGCATGCTTGCCAGATACAATATGATAAAAAAAATAAAATTATGTTTAGTTGCAATTGGTTAGTATTCTTCACTGACATCTTCATTGGAGGGCAATGTTATGGGGGGATCTAGATCTCTGATTCAGGATTCTTTGGTTGGTATCTAGCATTGTTTGAGAATCTCTGCATTATTTGTTATTTGAACACTATGCTGCAAACATGTTTTTGCTAATGAAATCTGTTCATCGATTGCCTTTTGTCAGTTATAGAGAGAGCGGGTACATATGCAGTTGCTGGCAAAAAGATCATTGTTGATTAAGGAAACCAAACTGTTAGATTTGACCACTTATTATGATTCCATAAATGTTTTTGTTTGTTTAAGAGTATGTAAATACAATTGTATATACCTTCATTATTTATTTATTTATTTATTTTTTAATGTAAACATTTTTCTGTATATATTAAAAGTATCCTTTACAAAAACAAATCAGAACTCATAATAAATAAAGATTCATAACCTTCTGAAAATGAAAAGTTAAAAGAATGTACAAATTAATAAGTTTAGATATGTCTTAAACTAATTCGAGAGATAAATGAGAAGAAAATACTTGACAATGAAAATATGAAATCAGTCTACAGTTAACTCCCCTATTTGAAGCATTTCCAAAGATCACAATATTGTGCTCTAGGCAAAGAGTATAGTCAAAAACTTGAATCAAAGAATGGAGGACCCATGAAAATAGCATAATAAAAATCTGTACATTAAACTGGACTTTCCTAAAAATATATGTGAATAAGAAAACATTTTTTTCCGGTTGCAAAGTAAAATATATCAGTATGATTGTCCCCATGCTGGACCTGCAACAAGTATAAACCGAATGTAAGAACTCAACACTTCATTTGTACTAAAAAAATGCAAGTAAATTAACTCATATCAAAGAATGCAGACATCTAAACATGGGAATAATTTGCACTCTAATTGATAATAAGGAAAGGATTGTTGTAATGTCCTCGAGGGATTAATTGGCCCAAGGGATGAAGTATCCTATAGATCCTCGTAGGCTATAGTCCTCGATAAAAGGGAATCCCCAAAATACCCAATGATGGGCAAGTTTTGGGGCAACTGGGGCAAAAAACCCAAAGTTGGAGTGGGGTTTGGTCACTGGTATGAACATCACTCAATCAATTAAACAAAAAGACCCCTCATGAAACTATAAATACAAGAGGCCTAGAAACACTTGAGGCATAATTGGATTATATCATTTGTCTCTGATTTTCTTTGAGCTTGAGGCTCTAAGGGTTGAATATCCCATTTTCTTTGACTAGTTTCGGTGGGGGTGATCCCATTCCACCTAGTCACTCTTTTTCATTATTTTTATTGGTCTCTTGTTCTGAAAACAGGGTTTTAATAATTGAAAGGAGCAGCGAATTAATTTTGGGAAAACCTGTGGCAAAGCAGTACCTAACTCTACAGAAGCTGGACAATTTCTCTGAGGTTCAATTATTAACTGATTGGACAGACCAAAATCTTCTTGAGTTTAGTTATCGTGGTTTTTTTCTCTGTGTGTGTGGAAAAAATTAAGACGTCCTGAAACACATCACAACTCTAGAGGCCAGTATAATGGATATGAGGAAGATTAACAAGACAATCAGGCAACATCCACCCGAGGAGGATTGTCTGAAGCAAATTACATATCCTGAAAAGAATTGTCTGAAGCAGATCACATACCCTGAGGCCGAGCAATCATTCTGTAACAGATCACAATTCCTGTAGCGATCCTGTGAGAGACCGAAGTCCAGAAGTGGACTTGTGACAATCCAAAGCATCTAGTGATGATAATCCAAGCCCTTTTATGGCTGAGCGAGAGCTCCTGGAATTATCTCATGGGTCCTGTAGCAGACTGGGTATGTTCTGAGGGTTAGAATATCATTTGCTACCTTATGATTGATATGAAGGGTTTCCTGAAGTCGATTTCCACAGATCCAGGGTCCTGGAATATAGTGCAGACCCTGTAACTAAAAGAGAGTTCCTGAGGAAGTGGGAGGGTCTAACTCACAATATGTCTGAGGTATTGGGGTGAAGTATGTGCCAAATCCGAGACTGCATCTTTGCTTGAAGTAGACGTCACCCCTTTTCTCCACTTGCCATCAGCAAATCGAAGAACCTCATCTGATCTACGTTTGTCATAAGTCCCAGAACTGCTAAGGCAGCTTACAAGCAGTAAAAAGGGCTTAGAGAGCTCTGAAGGAAGCCATATATAGAGCCAGGAAAATTAGCAGTCCTAGGTGGGTATGTTCTGGATAAGGTTAGTAGAATAGTTTTCAAAGTTGTGGATCAGAATAGTTGGATTTGAATTATTTTTAAAATATGTGGAGTTCATTTGTACTGCAACTGTTAAACCCAGGGTGTATTGGAATTATTGAACTGTTACAAAACTGTGTTGAATGTTATTGTGGAGTAGTAATATTGTTGAACAGTGAGATTGTGTTTGAATCCTATTATACTGTACCACTGAATGGAATTTTTGTTTCACTGCTTAATTGAGTAAATAAATTTTGAAACCCTAGTACAAAATTACCAGTGATGAAAGGAAGCATTTTGTCTAATATAAATAATTAATTATCAGCACTATAATTGAATTTAGAAGAATTTTGCCCGGAAAAAATAGAGCTTTCGAATAGGTAGAATCTCTACCTCTCAAACCCAAGATGGAGGTGCTAGCAACAAAGCCACCCATGGCTTCGTTCCAGAAGTCCTTCTCTCGAAATTTCTCAACCACGTGATTGGTCAATGCAAAGACCTCTCTGATTGCAGCAAATGTGAGACCATAACTCCCCATAAGTTGCACAGTCTTGATCAAACCTGAAAGGGAAATGCTCCTTTCAACCTTCGGCACATCATACCATCTGGCCACCATACCTCCCTAGACATACCCCCAACGAAACCACTCATCGTGCCACTGAAAGTCTTAAACGTTAAACCAGGGGTGTGTTCCATCCTTATCTTCTCTATAGGATCCATTTCCACCAGTGTATTTCCTTACAAAATCCTCCAAAAATGGAAGTCTTTCATATTAAATCCCTAGATTATTAAAACCCTAGATAAAGATTTAGGTTTGATTCCGAAAAAGGAATATATAGACAATTACTTTGATTCCACTGAGAGGATAATGTAATTTATCCCCTGATTCTGTGAACTCATTGTTCCGAAACAAATTTATTTTGGATTTAATGAACTTAGATAACATTTCATGGATTCTAGAGCCTATGTCCCATAGGTTTTTTTTATCAAATAAGCCACTTGTCCCGTATATGTAATAAGCAGAAATGGGTAAACCAACACATAGAAATATTGAAGCAAGCTACACCAAAAACCCAAATTCCTATGCTTGAAACAAAACAGAGAAGAAAGGGAGCCAAATTCTCTTTCCCAAAACACCAGTTTCTTTAAGCCTGTCTGTCCTCCACCACGCCCGCGACATCCCACTTTAAGCCTTCGATCGATGCAGAGAGTGAATGAAAATAGCACAGATGATCAATTCCATTCCAGTCCGAGAAGCACCTAGAAGTATCGCCGAGCGAGGGCAAGTGTGAGGTCTCCACTCGGAGAAGCACCTGGGAGTACTTGGAAGTAGCGTAGCGTCGAGCGAGGGAAAGGGTGAGGTCGATCTATTGGTTCGCATCTCAGTTTTATAATTTGTAGTTAAATCTCTAACTAATGTATACCGGTCTAATCAATTGGATGGGTAAGATTATTTTAATCGTCTAACACTTAAATCAAAGGCTCAGAAATGTACACGTAATCCAAGAGGAAAGTTGATTTCAAAGGGAAACGCTTTACAGTGTAATAAAGTGTTTAATTTTTGAATTGTTTAAAAATTGGAATAAGAATACAAATATAAAATAGAAGTAACAACAAAAAGTAGAATTGATTTTTAACTTCTATTTTTGTGCTCAATGATTTTATATAGTATTACAATTGTCTACATTAGGATTTAAACATATATTTAAAAAAAATCAAAATTATATTAGAAATAAAAAAGTTAAATAAAATCTCCCTATTTAAATGAATTTTTAATTAACTTTTAAATGATTTTGTCATTTATCTATAAGTTAATTTGTTTTTAATTCAAATCTGAGAAATGTTAATTATCTTTAAGTTAATTTGTCTTTGATTCAAGAGGTTCTCATACACCAATTTGGTGTCTAGCTAGGTCATGCCCTTAAAATTAAATTATTATTATCACTATTAATAGTCATCGTCCTTTTTCTTGATATCATTGATATTGTTTTTGTAGGGAGGGGTACTTACGATCTCCACAAATAATTAAGAATTCCCAAGGATTTATACTCTAGTACATGTATGACTATTAAAACTAATAATACAACAATTATAATTAATCAAATCCAAAAAGATCACTTATGAAAATTTTATGTATGACAACAAGAGCTCGGAAGAAGTGACTTCATACTTACATCAAATGCGTAATTAGAATTATAACATTGAGAAAAAGATAAATGGATGGTAGGAATCTTATTTTTTCCTTGAAAACAATTATTAATCAACATATCTTTGGCTATGGGTAGTGTATCAGTTGTTGAGCCATGGTCAATAGAAGGTTTGTGCAAGAGGAGTGTGTGGATATATTATCAAAGATGCATCAAAGATTTCATGGCATTCAATCACTGACCAGTGACAATGATATTGTTACTTATTAATATACAATAGTTAGTGATGGTGACAGTTCGCACCATGATAATTAGAATGGTCGTGATGGCATCACAATACTCTTTTCACCTTCAAACATTTTAAGAGTGTCATAGACATTTATTTCAAGTATTAGAGTAATAATACGTTAAATGAAATGCTCAAGAATATGAAATTCAATGGTTACATTCTTGCTTGTAGGATGATTAGTTCAAAATAGCTAATGTGTAATGATATATCATTTTTTTTAGTTCACTACATTATTTCTTAGTTCAATTTTTCATTATATTTTGGGTTGGTAAATATATAGATTAAAGGGGAACATAATATTATGTCAAAGAGATTGTTGAAGGCCAAAAAAATACATCATTAAATTTTGAATATTTAAGGTCTACAAAATATGCTATTTTATTCGTGAGATATTTTTAGGGCGAGAATATTTACAAGTTAGTATAACAATACTTAATTTGCAATCAATCAACTTTGAATAAGTAACCTTTATAGGGGGGACCATTTAGATCATTAACCAAGAAAAAACTTAATGGTTATAAGAAACTTGAATTAATGAAACACCATTAAATTGTCAACTCCAATGACTCTCTGCATCAAAATAAATACATCTAGAATTGAGAAGTGGACCTAACTCATGTTGCTAATAGATTGGAGTAAGCTTACGAGAATTATATTGAGTCAAAAGATGCTAAAAGCTCCACTTCCAATCTCGCTAAAAGGCATTGATAATATTAGTATTAATCTTAGAAAGCTCCTCCTAGGGTATGAACCCAGTAATCTCCACAAAGGTAGGCCAACCTATAGATTACATTTCAAACTCCGCCATTGAATGCAAGTTCTCCTTATAACAAGAATTAACACATAAATGATATACATGATTTTTTTTTAGTATTGATTTACTTTACTTTGATCCCTCCCATGAAATTTGTTGTGATGTATTCCCTTAGAACTCACTAAGCTCCTAAAGATGTGGATTGATCTTTTCCCTTCTTTGAGAAGTAGTTTTTGTCATTGGATTTTTTTGATTTTTTTCCAAGAGACTCTTTTTGCATCATGTAGAAACTTGATTTTCCTATGTCATATTGCACCCAATTTGTCTTTCCTCGCAACAAAATGCATACCACACCTATTTTTTTTTCCCATTTTTTGACACAACATGCATTGTGTAAGCAATCCCCCACCCTTAACCTAGGTGAAAAGTGTTCACTTGCTAATCCAATCTCCTTGGTACAACAAGTTATATGGGATAATAACATTTTTATTTTTATTTTTTGTCTTCGAACTCAAAATGATTGTCACCATTACATTTTTCTCTCTCAGACAAATATGGTGATATTAAATTTTATCTCGATCCAACCTTTGGATCGAAAGTTATGACCCTTCGAATTTATATCCAATCCTATGATGCCACATCATCACCTTTCCATGTGGCATTCACTTGTCCATCCTTCCCAGTCACCCCATGCCACTTGAAAACAACACACTGGCCACTACCCACTCATGGGTGGGTTTGAACACCTCATTCTATGCATGGAATTTTGAATATGGAATTGAATACATGGGTTATGGTTGGAGGCTGGCTTGAAACTTTGGTAACAATCATTGGTTCAAGCATTTGGACCGATCCCAATCTCATATGCATACACATAGTTACATGGGGTTCGACCTGGACTCCAAGTCGGAGGTCAACCCCGCTTCCAAATCTTCATGCCACTATGTCGTTCTCGACCCCGACTACCGCTTACCTTTAAATAGGGAGGTCGAACCATTCTCAATTGAGTCAAATGGCATCATAGTATGAACCCTAACCTCAACCTTTTGTCCTAAGGTCTCAGTCATGCTTCTGTTAGCGAAGGTTGAAATAAAAGTGGCTAAAGCTTACAACGCTTTAGTTCAAAGGTACTGCATATGCCCTTCTTTATAAAATCCTTCAAGGATCTATAGGTCATTCCAGATTCTTCTAGAGAAGATTAGATAAGGTGAAATATGATCATGTCCATTCGACTGCATCCATGTCAATATTTTTTCAGGTAGGATAAGGTCTACGAACAAGTCCTCAAGGCTGAGCCTTAAGCCCATGTTTTTAAAAGTCCGTTCTCAATAAAACTCCACTCAAAAGATTAACTAAGATAGTTTTTTCCTGAGGCTTGGGGTGTGAGAGATACAATCCCCTTTGGATTGAATAGTTCTTACGGAGAAGTTATCCCACTCTGTGTTATGCGCCCACTACAAACAAACTCAAGATTGGCTTGGCTGTGGTGGATCTATGAATACCTGGACTTGTGCTAGTATCCCATCATGACCAAT
This sequence comes from Pinus taeda, assembly GCA_000404065.3. NCBI lineage: Eukaryota > Viridiplantae > Streptophyta > Pinopsida > Pinales > Pinaceae > Pinus > Pinus taeda. The sequence continues at coordinate 119,765 of APFE031630527.1, read as the reverse complement.
GAGATATTATGAACACATTTTGGTGTTATCCCTCTTGAGATTATAATGAGATTACCCTCTCTAATTCTACAAACTGCATATAGTGCCAAAAATTCTACAAGGAGGTCTTCACATTCCAAGTCATTAGAAATCCCTCTTTTGAGGCCACTCACAAGCATGACCCATGGATATAACCAGAGTAGTGATGGTGTTAAGATCCCATAAACATTTTATTTCTACGAACATGAATTCCAGGCATGGGACACTCAGATGGTTGACCCACATCATTTTCCACAGACTTGGTGACACCTAAAGAACCTCTAATGTCATATTGCTCATTACAGTGTCACCCAATGCACACTACAACCACATGGTGGACACATGTACACCCGTATAACTTCCTATAATATAAAGGATAGGGAAAAATTGTCCCATAAATGGAGTACCAATCAGACTGCACACCATGGCTATAACCAACAATTTAAGTAAGGGGTTACTACATCATCTTCGTACACAGACAATCATACAAAAATATGGCTTCTATCCATAAGAGATTATTCTCAATGCATACATTATAGAGATTTAACTCTACAAAAGGCTCAAACATGGAATCAAGTCACTCAATCTTACAAGGTTGTGCCCTACTTAGCACAAGAGTATGCTATTCATTTAGACCAAAGCATTCACAACAATGCAGAATGACAAACCCAAAACTAGGGTGTGTACCAATGAGGACTTGAGGTCATCATAATCACAGTCATGTAATGAAAGGACTTCCACGGAAATCACTATGACATTCATGACATATATTAATACATGTTATTCGAATGCCTCTAGCCAACAATAACAATATGTTAGTAATTCATGTAAATTGTAAGAACATAAATCATGTTCAATACATTTATATACACCATTTCAATCCATAAATGAAAATACATATTGACTAACATTGCATATATATGTTAGATTACTTATCTTGGAATATTTTGGGAAACTTAGCCTAGTGCAATGACTCTCCACCCAACCATATATAGTTGCATCTAGTGCTTACTTACAATTATCATCCTTGAGCTAGATTCTAGAGACTAAGGGCTTTGTTTCTCAAGGTTGAAAACACTAACTCTAGTTGCTCCAGGGATTCCAAAGATTATTCTACCTCCACCCTCCAACCAAGTGGTAGTTAATGATGCACAGGGAATCTAGAGACTCGATGTCTCCACCCTTCAGCTAAGTTGTACTAAAAAATGTACGAGGAATCCCCACACCCCTAGGATTTATGGAGCCCCCAAAATTCACAAAGAATGTATCCCCATAAGACCCATTGTCAACACGATTGGCTGTCCCACTTACCATCTCGCCAAATATCTTGCTAAAAAACTTAAACCCTTGGTAGGGAATACTAGTTCCTTTGTCAAAGATTCCAATCACTTCATCAATCAAATTAAGCAGATAAAACTTGACCGAAATGAAATCTTAGTGAGTTTTGATGTGAAGTCGCTTTATACTAACATTCCCATAGGTGAAGCCATGGAGGTAATCCATAGAATTATTGATCCTGACACTGTTAAATTAGTAGAAGTTTGCCTGAGATCAACCTTTTTCAGTTATAAAGATGATATATATGAGCAGACTTGCGGTGTAGCTATGGGATCACCTTTGTCTCCCATTGTTGCCAATCTGTTTATGAAAGATTTTGAAACTAAAGCCATTGAGTCTTCCCCATTAAAACCTAAGCTTTGGAAAATATTTGTTGATGACACCTATATTATTTGGCCTCATGGAAAAGAAAAATTAGACATTTTCCTGAAGCACCTTAACAACCAATCTAACTCTATCCAATTTACTATGGAAGTGGAAGAGAATGGTAGCCTTCCCTTTCTTGACATCCTAATCAAAAGAAATATATTAAGAAAACCCACACAGAGCATTACCTTCACGCAAACTCACACCATCATCTTACTAAAAAACTGGGGGTTCTCAACACTCTTGCTACAAGGGTTGTTCGCATTTCAGATCATGATCATTTTGAACAAGAGAAGAACCATCTTATAGAAGTTTTTGAAAACAATGGATATAGAAGACACCAAGGAATCAAAGCTTCCAAGAAGGCTGAGAAGCCTAAAAATAAACAACCTATGGATGAGTGTGTTGGCAAGGTCCACTTACCCTACATACTGGGCACCATTGATAAAATTTCACATATCTTAAAGAAGAACAATATAAAAACTACCTTCAAACCTATGAGCATCATTAGCAGATGCCTAAAATCCGTAAAAGACCCCATTGATCCTAAATGCCACAAAGGGGTTTATTTCGTTCCTTGTTCTTGTGGAAAAACCTACATTGGTGAGACCGGTCGATCAATATTAACTAGGATTCAAGAGCACGCAAATGACATTAAACACAACTGTTCCAAAACCTCAACTTTGGCCGAACACTCTAGTAAAACAATCATCATATTTGTATTGAAAACTCTTTTGTTGGGGCCAAAATTGATCATTATCACCATAGGAAATTCAAAGAAGCTGTCGAAATAGGTAAACAACCTAAAAACCTTAACCGCGATGAGGGTTGGAAAATTAGTGATAATTGGATCGCTACTCTAATCTCTAATCCCACCTTCTCCTAAATATTCCGTGCCCCCTTATCCCTTGACTTTACCTCTATGATCCTCCACTTATAACACTAGCCCTAAATTCGTTAGACTAGTTTCATAAAATCATCAAGAATAAATAATTTTCATAATTACTATTTTAATGTATTTCAAAATTTTAATCTAATAACTTTAATTTACCAATCTTAATCATCACATTCAATTCTAAAAATTAAAAATATTTATAAAATAATTACTTATTTATATAATAATATAATAAAGTTTATAAGCATTCAAACTGTGGCAACATCATTCACAAAACATTAAAATCTTTTTTTTTTTTTAATTAATTTATAACATAATTTTTTTTTATTTAATTTAAAACATAAAATTCATCTTTTGGATTATGAATAAGATTAATCTATTGCATAATATTTTCTTCCCGTGGAAAAAGTCACAATTTCTTTATTGATAAGAAACTGCATTTTGCAGATGCATTGCATATATAATATTCAAGCCTGTGCCTATCAGCAACCAAAACCATTTCAACCTGTGTTCCACCTCATGTATGAGGCTTCAATTTAGAGTCTATGAAAATATTATGAAGCTCTTCGTAGAGAGCCTTACTGTGCTATAAGATAAGGTAAATAAACAATGAAATAATTACATATGGTCATTGAAAACTATGGATCCAAAAGTGCAAAAAGCAAAAAACTGTTGGAGAATTATCATATGCTAGGTTCTATAAATGACCTGTGATAGTACTGATAGGTGTTGTCGTCTCTTTCCTCCACGATCAACCATGTGGTGTCGTCCTTGTGCATAGCCTCCTTGGATAAGATGTCAGTGGCTGTGTTGCGTTCCCTGTAAATGTGATGGCATGAGAAGACATCAAAATATGTTATGAGTCAAAGAGTTTCATCCAAAATATGTTTTAGAGAGTATGCATTGCATTGTGCTTTTTTATTTATCCAGTTGCATATGATTTTTCAATCTCCAAATAACTGTAAATGAAGGCAATTTTTGGACAAAGAAAATAAAATGAGGTTTTTGGCCGTGGTGAGCTTTGTATAGTTGTTTGTCACCCTCCCTAGTCCCATTTGAATTTTACAGACATGTGCTTCAGACAGATGAAGTATGGCCCCCCTCCACAACCAACCTCTTGAACTGATCCATCAAAATAAGCCCATGGATGAGCATTGTTGATAACTTCTAGTGTAATATTCCTATGGGTCGGCTATTCATCCTCTTCGGGGATGGAGCTGTAGTTGGCTAGTAGTCTGGTAGTGATAGAGGGCCAGTGGGGCGGTTTTTATTGGAATATAGATTGGTTCCTGGTAATCCATATAACCCAGCTAATAAGGAGCTGGATGTTCTTTTGTCTGATAGAGGTAGTGGAGCACCAGTTATTCCATGCTTCAGAGGGATGAGAGCCCTGCCATTTCTTTGTGGAGGAGATTGAACTGAGGAAGCCATTCCATAGTTCTTTTGCACATGGGTAGTGGAGAAAGAGGTGGTCAGTATCCTCATTGTTTCTTTTATAGAGAGGGCACCAGAATGGCCCTGAGAATGATCTTTTCATCAGGTTGGCCCCAATCGGAACTTTATTGCGGAGGGTGGACCACATGAGCAATTTGGTACGAGGGGGCGCCTTCAACTTCCACATCTACTTCCACCACTGCACCAGTTCCTGTGGCTTGTGCCTCTCCATCAACACTTGATAGCCTATCTTGGGAGAGTAGGTACCATGTTTAGCATGTGCCCATATGAGCTTGTCCTCGCCCTCGATTATTCTAATGTGAGCCTCTGTCAATGCATTTGTGTAATTACGCCATTCCTACTGCCAGCATTGGGGAATATTTAGATCTGTGGTAGTTCTCCAAGCTTGTTGAAAGATGGTAGTATGTAGCTTGTCTATGATCTGGTTAATGTACAGTATTCCATTGGCCTGTAAGTGACCTCTCAGGGCCTTTGAAAGCCTGTGTGTGTTACCACATCCCACCCATGGGTCTGTGCCTATTTGTATCTGTGCCCCTGCTCTGATTCTCCAAGTCAGGCCGCTTCAAATGAGCTCCTTAGTTTTATTGACTGCCTTCCAGATGATGGAGTTGTTACTCATCCTGGTGTCTTGCTTGATCCATGCTTGCACGCTTGATGGATGGATGTATTTGGACACTGTGACCTTCATCCAGAGACTGTTGTTGATGAGCAGTTGCCATCCTAACTTAGCAGCCAAGTCTTTTGAGAAGGTATCCAACCTCTTTATACCCCAACCTCCCTAGCTCTTTGGTAAGGCCAGTGACTCCCAGTTTTTCCTTGCAAAGATTCTCCCTAGTTGATTCCCTTTCCATAGTAAACGCCAACATATATTTTGTAGGCGAGACAGGATGCCTCTAGGGATCCATGCCAATGTCATCCAGTAAGCAGGTGTGGCTTCTAGGACCACCTTGATGAGGATCAGCCTCCCCGCTCTAGAAAAATATTTGTGGTACCAAATGTTGAGCCATTTCTCCACTTTTGATATGAGCCACGTCCTGCCATCGATCTTGTAGCCAAGGTGTTTTAGCCTATACCCGAGATACCTCAACCCTTCTTCGATAGCCACTTTAGTAAAGTTAAATCTCCTTAGAGCAAATTGGACCTCATGCGGGGAACAACTGATGGCAGTAATGGTAGACTTTGCCTCATTCGATACCATGCCCATGGCTTTTAGGAAGATGTTGAGGGAATGGTGTAGAGAGGTGGTGTCCCCAATGCCCCCATTTAGGATGATCAATACATCATCCACAAAAAGGAAGTGGGTAAGGGTACAGTCATCAGTAACTTTTATTCCCCTTATACGCCCTTGTCTGCAGTCCTCTTTGATGGTTCTGCTGAGACCCTCCATGATAAGAAGGAATAGTAGAGGAGAGAGTGGGCATCCCTGCCTCAGTAATCTTTATGCATGGAAAAAAGGCATTGCTGAGCCATTGATGAGCACACTGAAGGATACATTCGTGATACAACATAAGATCCATTTGATGAAAGAGTATGGGAACTCGAGATGATTTAACAGTATATGGAGGTAGAGCTAGTTTACCCTGTCAAAAGCTTTAGACAGGTCAATTTTCAATATCATGCCTTTGAGTTTCCTAGTCTGTACTGAGTGGAGAAGTTCATGTGCAGTGCCCATGGCCTCTTGGATTTTTCGGTTCTACAGGAAAGCAAACTGTTCTGGGGAGATATGGGCGGATAGAATGGGCTTGAGGCAATTAACAATAATTTGGCTATGGTCTTGTAAATGCAATTACACAGGGAGATGGGTCTGAAGTCATCATAGGACGAGGGGTTATCAGATTTGGGGATAAGGGCTATGAACATAGAGTTGAAGCTCTCCCACATTCTACTCCTCATTCGACATTCTTCAATCAATCTCAAGAGGTCGGGTCCCAGGATGTCAAAAAAAGCAGTGTAAAACTCCACAGTCCATCCATTCGGTCCAGGACTCTTATCTTTTTTTAGCCATTTGAGGGTTGCTTCCATCTCTCCCAGAGTCACCTCCTTAGTGAGTTCCTGCTCTGCTTCCTCATCCAGGAATCTAGGGAAATTCTGAGCTATACGCATGACCTCCACCAGGTTAGCGATTAGGGGCTCTTTTTAAATTTGTTGGAAGTGAGCTCTTGCAAGGGATGCAAGTCCCTGGAAGGTTTTAACGAGGGAGTCATCCTCTTCCTTGACCTCCCATTTGCATGTCTGTGAAAGAACTTAGTATTTTCATCCCCTATTTTGAGCCATATTTCTCGACTACGAAGCCTCCAACTCTCCTCTCCGTCTTTCAATACTTGTGCCCTTTTTTGGTGTAGGGCAGCCAACTTGTCCTTTTTTTCTTGAGAGCTTAGTATCCCCTCCGATTCCTCCTCCATTTTGGCTATTTCTTCTTCTGTTAATTTGAGCTGGTGCTCGTCCTGTTCTTTTTTCCTTCCGGCCCACTCTTTTGAAAGCTCCTTCAAGGCGTTCATGTTTCAAGTAAAAACTTCAGCTATAAGGCCTTATGAGCCCACTGGTTGAGCCTTCCAATAGTCACTCACTGCCTTCATATAATTGTCATCCTTTAGCCATGTAGAATTGAACTTAAAGGGAACCTTTGGCTTGCAGTGGGCAGTTTGTAATTCTAGGTATATAGGCCTGTGGTCTGAGATCCCCCTATAGCCAACCCACTATCTAACGTGGTGGCCTCTGTTGACCAGAGCTTCTCGAATGAGAAATCGGTCCAATCTTCTGGCCAAACTGGCCTCTCTGGTTCAGTTGTTCCTCCAGGTGGGATGGATATTTGCAATAGGAATGTCAATAAGATTATGAGAGTCCAATAAGTTCTTGAAAAATGTGGACAGGGTATCCATTTATGCATTATGACCCCAGGATTCCGCGAAACCCATCGAGAAGTTTAGATCACCTCTGAGGATGATATTATCTCCTTGCAGGGTGGAGGAGGTAAGCAGTTTCCTCCAGTAACCCTCCCGGTCTCGGCAAGGCCCATAGATGTTGAAGAGCCTGAAACTAGGTTCCAGGGTCGATGAGTAGATGTCTACACCCAGGTAACCTATCCCTCCCTAGAAATTTAACAACTAAATAGAACGAGTGCATATGCCTAGTGATATCCCCCCTGATCTACCCGTCATATCAAGGGAGTGAAAGGACCAGTTCGAGAGCCAGGATTTTAGGGGGGGTGTGATGGAACTTGCTGGTCCAAGTGTTTCTTGAAGGAAGATGATGTCCATAGGCTCAGTAGATAATAGTCGTCTCAGGGCTAGTTTTTTCCTAGGGCTAGCCAGCCCCCTCTAGTTAAGGGAAAGGATCTTCATGGAGGGAGGGGGGAGGGGGCATCCTCTGCTCTAAGACCCCGTGGGATTAATGAATTTCTACCTGAGACAACCTCTTCTCCGGCCCGATGTTTAGCCTTGGTGAGCTGGGAAGGTTAACCATGGGGTAGCTTAGGGAGAAGAGGGAAGGGAATGACCCCGAAGCCAACCACATCCTTGCTAAGTGCGTGAAATTTTGAGCGCATAGGATAGCGGTGGTCTGTGCAGGGGGAGAGCACTGGAGCGGAAAGAGGGAGGGTCTCTGAGATGGAAGGTTGGGAGAGAGGGTTAGCGGAGGGAGGGGCCGAAATAAGGTAAGAAAATATTGGGGAGGGGATACCGTGAGGGAGAGGGGGGGGGAGGAGGACAAGGGAGGGGAGGGGGAAGCCTTTGAACCGCCCACAGGGTGGGAAGAAAATACATGAGAATGAAATGCAGATACATTAAGATTTCCACAAGCAGAGATACCAGAAGGGGAGTTAGAAGGAGTCGTACCCATGGAAAAAGTCTCCCCTAAAGCTGCCCGAGCTCTCATCAATGACAGAGAGGGTGGCTTGAGTGGAGCTTTCCCCCGCTTCTTTCTGGGACCCATATCTGCTTCTTTGGTTTCCTCAACTGCACCTTATACCGACTTTTCCACTATCATCTGCGCTTGCCGCGCAGGCCCCGAGTGGGGCTCATTTTGCTGGTCGTTATCTCTTGGCCTCAGACCCCATTTGGTGATCAGAGGGCAGTCCCTGTATACATGGACGACCTTATGGAAATGATGGCACCTGTAGGGCACACCTTCATAATCCAAGATTTGCTTTCTGATGAAATTCCTCCATTGGATGGTGATAAACTCTTGCAAGCCCCCTCTTGTATCCATATGAACCAGGATGCGGGCATATGCCATCTTTCCCGTGACGAGATAGGATTTGTCTGAGCCCATATATGAACCAAGCGAGTTCCCAATTCTCTTGAAAATCTCCTCCAACCAGAAGTGTGGGGGGAGCCCTGACAACCTAACCCAGATAGGTCGTATCCCTAGCTATTCAGATTCCGGATCGAATAGAGGTGACCATCGCTTCATATGAACTAGAGCTTGGTCAAAGTGCCAATATGAGGATAATACCCATTTTGTATGATCTGGCCGTGCAAACTTGAAGGAAAACCAACCTTGCACAAATGTCTACACCATGGGAAAATTTGCTAGACGATGGCCCCATACCTCGGATGCCTAAGCCTTAAGTCTTTCTGTTGTGTAGTTTCGACCATGAATCCTTCCAACCAGGACCTGTCCGTGATGTCCATGGATTCCGACAACTATATATCTTCCTCTAGCCTCAGGAAAATGTCGTCTATATTTGATCTGAAGCACTTAGCCTTCTTCCGGGGTCTCGCTTCCTCCGGTTGTGGTACCCTCATGTCAAAGTTCGCTCCAGGGCCAGAGTGATCCTCAGGGCTGGGGGGAGCGGGAGGGTTAGGCGCGCTAGAGAGATCCGGGGGGCTGATAGGGTTTCCAAAGAGGGGTTCAGGGCTGTGGGACAGGGATGGAGGCGTTGAAAACGGGGGCGCTGACGAGTAGTGCAGTACAGAGGGAGGTCCGCTAGGAAGGGGAATGTAAGGAGGGTCAGCCCAAGACTCTGGGAAGTTAGGGTTTAGACAGCCAGTAAGAAACCCTAACGAGGACGAGGAAGCCGACGGGGTAGAGAGAGACGACCAGGTAGGAAGTGCATCCAGTAGGATGACCGAATGATTAAACGTCTCAGTGATCGGAGGCAGGTTAGCTATGGCCTCGTTTAACTCATTGCTAAATGGAATGTGGTCTACCCTTGCAGGATGCGATGATGACCAGACGGATCCTTTTGGCAATGGGTCCTTCGAGTAGTCGACCATATCGAGGTCCATTGCTGTCGCGGGGGACCAAGTGCCAGCTGCCTGTAACCGTCAAGGATGGAAAGGTGAAAGCGAGAGGAATGACAACCCTAAACGGAGGATGCGAGGTAAAGGTAAAACCGTCGCTGTAAAACACAGTAAACCACCGCAGACCAAAAGAGAGCAGGGTAAAGGAAGGATAACCGTAGCCCTGGGACCATGCTATGTGGAAATCCCTGCGCTTACCATCTTTTGCATTGTTCTGCCTCCACACCTGGTCAGCCGTACTCGTCATCATGCTTCAGAGCCATCATGTCTCCTTCGTTCCCTGTGTCACTTGTGATATATTACATAATATTAAATTGATATTAATTATTATTTTCTCATTTAATCATAACTCAAAATAAAGATAATTCATTTACCAAATAAATAAATAAATACAAATCATTAATATTCATTATAATCATATATTTAAATAAACTAATTAATTATACACATAATTATTTAGTTAGTTTATAAGAGTTAATAATTATATTTTAATCATTAAAAAAAAAAAATAAAAATATAAATAATAAATATATATATATATATCTTGAAAGAAAACTAGATATTAAATTAAAATTAAAAACCTAAAACTAAAATAACTTAATAAAATTAAAATAAAGAAATTATAACTAAACTGAATGATATCATTATCCAACCTGTCGGCTAACATTCACTCCCACCCCAACCCTAGCCGTATTTATTAAACGTATTGAGTTTTGACTTATTCACTCATGGATCTAATCCTGATAATGAACCACAAAGGTTGGTTCGAAACGTCGATTCCAACAAACATGAATGCGATGAATCCGAAAGATAACACTACACAGAATCCAAAGACTCACTATGTCCACCATTTAAGTCACACAGGCAATCCAAAGACTCAACTTCTACACCCTTCAATAGAGTTGTGAGCAACAAAATACACATGGAATCTAGAGAGTCACCATCTCCACCCTTTAGCAAAATCGTGAGCAATGAAAAACATAGGGAATACATAGACTCATCGTCTCCACCCTTCAAGTCACACAAGGGATCCAAAGACTCACTTTCTTCACCCTTCAATAGAATCGCGAGCAACAAAATACATAGGGAATCTGGAGACTTACTGTCTCCACCCTACATAAATCAACAATGTGGTTACACCAAAATTAGGGAATCCAAAACCACAAAAAATCAAACATACAACAAGGAATCCATCCAATAACACTCCAAGCATTTTCCAGGGATTAATTCCTCCACCCCAACCCATAGGGATTTTTTGAGAATCACCATCTCCACCCTTCGGCCAATGGGGACTCAAGAGGAAATTTCTTCCCCACTTATAAGTCATTTTCTCCCTAACTTCTCCTGCCAACCAAATGTTTCTCTTTCTCTCTACTTTCTTCTTTTCCAAGTTTCTCTCACTTTCCCTTCCACTACTTTTTGCATTTCAATGAGGTCCTCCCCAATAGTCATCTCTTACTGTCACGTAATTCCTCTGTCATAGTAGTGTAATCACCGTAGTGCCTCTTTTCCACATGTAGCCTTCTGACAAGGACTCTTCCAACAAATATTGTCAACCAATGAAAAGTGTCCATGAATTCCGCTTTGTTACTTGTTGGTTACACCCAACCAACAACCCATACTTTATGTGGGCCTCGATCTTCTCATTCAACAACATTGCCACTCCTACATTTAATTCATGGTTCTCTTCTTGCTTCCCTATTCTTTCAATAGAGGATGGTCCTATTTTTAGGCAGACTATCGGCTTTACAGTTGCATGATTATGTGGGAGTGAAACACTCCACTTACTCACCAAGGCTCAGATGCATATTTTCATAGAGTGCTTGCAACCTACAATATTTAAGTGGTGTGAAGGGGTATTTTCCAACCTGAAAGGGAAACTAACTAGAGTGAAAACTAGATTTTTTTTTTTTTTTGGGTATGGTGCCTTTGTTATCTTGTTTTCTTTAGATAGGACCCCCCTTCTCACTCCATAGGTAGCCATAGATGCAAGAGGACTGTGAGATCCTTGCATGCTGAAGTGGGTCACATTGATGATGCACCATGAAGGTGGTGATGGCCCAACTGTTCGGTATAATCCTGATTCTTTGGATGGTTGGAATCTCAAATTTTTATGATCGAGGACTTTCCATATGTAGGCATGGATTACACAGGTGATCCAAATATCCCACTACCAGCTGGAGTACAATGGGGTGACCTAAGTAAAAACTTCACATTTTGGTTGTTTTGTATTTTTCATTTTTGTTTTTTTTTTTGTTTTTTGGCATCCAAAAGTAACTATCCAAAATGATCATGTAGATGTGGGCCAGGTGATACCAGCAGGACTACATCGATTCGGAAGACGTGGTGAGCATCCAATAGCTCCCGTAGTATAGAACCTTGATGCAGTGGAGGCTTTGACTGAGTTGGAGCATAACCTAGAGAGGTTTACCCAAGACATCCCAAATGTTGGGATTAATGACTTGCCTCTCCTTTACCAGAAGCACACTGTGGGGGTTCCGGGATTGATCAGTTACTTTCTACGATGAGTAGCTAGCACTATTTTCTGCTACCATGATCATTATGCTTAACTGCTAGTCATAGGGCTAGATTTTGCTTTTGATGTATCAACATGTTCAGATAATAAAGGCCACGAGGCCTCATGTCTTGGATGACATTTTGTTTGATCTGCTTAAGTAAACAATAAATTATCGTTAGGCAGATGAAATGAAGGTTTATTGATAAAATCAAATAAAAGTCTTGGTTTAAAAAAGGGATTTGTTTCATTTTTTAACGAGATTGAAATAGAACTATGCTCATGAATTTCATAAATTGGTTTCAGTTTTATGCGAGCTTGAAACAAAAATAATTGTGCTTAGAGTTTGTTTCATTTTTTAGATGAGGTTGACATAGTAAAGAACCATCCGCACAAGAATTTGTTTCATTTTTTAATGAGGTTCACACAACAAAATAACCATCCTCACAACAACTTGCTTCATTTTTTAAACGAGGTTGACACAGTAATAGAAGCATCCTCTTAGGAATTTGTTTCATTTTTTAATGAGGTTGAAACAGTAACAAAATCATCCTCACAACAACTTGTTTCATTTTTTAAATGAGGTTGACACAGCAACAAAAGCATCCTCTCAGACATTTGTTTCATTTTTTTAACGAGGTTGGAAAAGTACTAAAACCATCCTCATAAGTATTTGTTTCAATTTTTAATGAGGTTGACACAACAAAAGAACCATCCTCATGGGGATTTGTTTCATTTTTAAACGAGGTTGACAAAGTAAAAGAACCATCCTCAGGGGTTGTTTCATGTTTATGCGAGCTTTAAACAAAAATAGCTATGCTCGTAAAAACCTGTTTCATTTTTTAATGAGGTTGACACAGTAAAAGAACCATCCTCTCAAGAATTTGTATCATGGTTTCCATTTGGGAGAAAGAAATTCCAAGGGATACTTCCCGACCATGGCTTCCAAGAGATATCCATTAGAAGGAAGAATAGCTATTTGGAAAGAAGACATGTGAAGAGAATCAAAAGGGGAAAGAAAACTAATTTCAAATTCCCTCATAGGACTCCCTATGTCAATTACTAGACTTAAATCATAATAAGTTGAGAAAACAATGAGAAGATTGCTTGCATCGGTAATTGAAAACATGGGACTAGTTGCCACATAATTAATCCGTGGTGGGATAGATAACATTTGCATATAAGGAACATTAAGGGATGTCAAATGGCTAATAGTTGAATCAAGACCAATGAACGAAAGTTGGTCAATTGTCACAATGTTTCCATTGTGAGGAAAAGACATCACTCGAAAGAGTGTGGACATGGAAACTTTCATAGCATAGACATAGTTTCGTCCAAGAAGCAAATTGAAATCCAAGGGGCCTTGAACTACCACAATATGAATACAAACAATGTTTCCTTCCAGAGTAATAGGTAACTTAGGAAGGGTTCCTAAAGGTTCACTAATGTTTATGTTAAGAGCCAAAAGATTATGTGTAACAAGCACAAGCTAAGGGGAACTCAAAGCTTTCCAAGTAGATGAGGATAAAATACTGACAGAAGCACCTTCATTTACATTTATGCACCACACATTCTTACCATATGCTTTCACAATGATTTGGAAAGGGGTGGAAGAAGGAAGACGAGGTCCTATCAATATAATCCAATCAAATGAAATAGCCTCATAACTTGGAGGGGGATCAATGGAAATAGGTGAAATGCCCCCATGTGTATAAGAATATGAGGTAATAAGAAGAACCTGAGTGGTATTAATTTCACTCTCTAAAGGGAGACTTGGATCGACCGAATATCGAATCTAGTTGACCACTTGATCAACCAATGGATTATCAACTTGGGTGATATTTGTTTCAATCTCCATTTGAAGAGTGGGATTGACTTTACTTGGAATTAGATCAATCCCTTCATCAACTTATGGTAGGTTGGGAGAGAGTTTACGATAACCAGTTGGAATTTGTTTACGTGAAACAATAACTTTTTCCAACAATTTTGAGGCTTCATCCATTTTAGGGAAATGGTGACTATGATGAATCCATTTACATAACCTACAAGGGAACCTAACTTTACCCTTTTTCTAGGGAACCTCACAATCACTGGTCGATGGATCAACAATAAGTTGATAAGAATTTTTTGACCATACCTCCGAGACCTTAGGAATACTAGGATAATTGATAAGAAATTAGTCAGCCTCAGAAAGCTTGTAAGAGCAACTAGGCTTGCAATGCATGTTGGAAGTTTCCTCAACACTACCAATACTTACAACCATGGTTGGTTGGTTGAATTCTTTCTTATCTTGCTTCTTCTTCTTCTTAGTCACCTACTTACTAGCATCAAGGCTTTTACCAAGCAAAGAAGAAGAAAGGGAGGAGCACATGTTGGGTGAAGAAGGTAAAGGGTTAACATGAGCTTGGTGATTTTGATATGGTGAACTCCATTGAGGTGAAAAAATCAGTTGCAGTGGAATAGTTTAGGTATTTGGGATCAAAGAAGTTGAAAACAACCACACCAGTAAACCTATCGTGAATCCAAGAAGTGACAAAGCAGCCATATAAGGAGGACGATATTTGCAAAGTGAGGAAAAGGACTAGGATTCTCGTTAAAAGGGGTTTCTTTATCGGTAACTTCAGGAATTTTTGTCATTAGATCCAACTTAGATAAATTTATTACCAATATTAAACAATTTAGAATTAGAATCTCCACCTAAGGTGTTTAAAAAGTAAAAACAAGCAAATAACATGCGTTAGTAAATCTAAGGAGTCAAACCATGCAAACAAAATTTTCACAGTGAAATCACTAATTGGTGATGAAATCCAGCATCGCAGAGATCAACGTGAAAAGTGGCTAAAGATAGAGTGGGTGGAACTAGTATGCTTACAACCAGCTTAATGTACATGATCTGGTGCAAGTAACTTCACTTATTCCATCTCGAGTGAAGAATACCCTCCAAAAAGGTGCAAGTGAGTCTATCCAATGTCTGTTACAGGTAAAACAGAGACTTCCCCTTCGCTGCCACCTTGGGTAATAGCCATAATATTATGGTCTCTAAGGTTACCACTTAAAACAATTTAACATGGGGGGATAGTCGCAGATCAAACGTACACGCAAGGGAAGAATAACAGAGCTTAATCCCCTTGAAAGTTCCTTAACATGGTTAATATGAGGTTTATTTCCAAGTGACTCCCAAGTACCTTTCAACACCATTTTTAATACGTTTAAATCACTCTACCGTAACCAATGAAGTGGGGTTGATCACTCCATTGCGTCTGACATGATCTTGTGCTTAACTCCTTTGTAAGGAGAGATTCCTGTTGGAAAATTATATATTACAGAGCAATGGAACACATAAAATATTGCATAAAAAAAGACACAGAAAATGCATAGAACAAGAGAGACACAAATATACATGGTTCACCCAATTTGGGCTACGTCCATGGAGAAACAACCAGTCCTTCCTTTACATTATCTAGCAAAATGAATAGATACAACCTACAACAGGTCTACTATAATTTCCCCTTCACTCTCACACAGTCTCCTCTCTCTTTCTCGCTCAGAATACACATATCCATAACCACAATACAATTCCCTCATATATAGTGAGGGGTTGAATTCTAGGGAAAAAAATATTAAACTAAACATAACTTCTACCATCAAATCATCTTCCTAATTAATGACACATATTGACTACAAAATTACAATATTTTACAAGCAATTTTACATCTATTTTTAGCTTCGAGGGTGCTGCCTCCAAACCCCTGCTAGGGGGCTCATAAAATCATCATCGCCCACCCCTAGACCCCCTAACAGAAATTAAATGAGTTATGAACTAGGGTCCAACATGACGATACCTTTGTATAAGAAGATAATTAGGCTCCACAACCAACAATATCCCACTTGAATATTGATTATTGCAACTCCACCGCTACTTCATTTGTTGGAAAATGCTTCCACTTTGGACTTGGCTATTTCTCATCTTCATCATCATACTGAAGACCAATTGAAACCGATCAGAATCTTAATTTCTCCCTAGTTACAACTTTTGTTAACATATCTATAGGATTATGGCTACTGTGTATCTTTTCCAACTTCAATTTTCCATATTCCAACGCTGACCGTATGCAATGGTACTTGAGATGTATATGTTTGGTCTTTGAATGAAATGTTGAGTTATTTGCAAGATGAATGACACTCTGGTTGTCACTATATGAATTTCCCATCTCCCGCTTCTTACCCAATTCATCCATAAACCTTTTCAACCAAATGATTTCTTTACTAGCCTTTGTAGTAGCAACATACTCTGCTTCCATCGTAGAAAGTGCCACAACACTGCATTTTTGAAACACAAATAACAATTGTTCCACCTACAGTAAACACATACCCTATGGTACTCCTCTTGCTATCTCTATCATCAGCCATATTTGCATCAACATATCCTTGTAGAGTAATCTTTGAACCACCAAAGCATAATGCTTTATTTGTGGTACCTCTCAAATACTTGAGAATCCACTTCACTACCATCCAATGTTCTTTTCATGGATTGTTCATGTACCTTCTTACAACTCCCACTTCATGTGCAATATCAGACCTTGTAAAAACCATTGCATACATTAAGCTTCTAATTGTTGATGCATATGAAACTTTAGACATATAATCCAACTCTTCCTAAGACTTGGGACACATGTCCTTACTTAGTTTGAAATGGCTAGCCAAAGGTGTACTAAATGGTTTTACATTTTGCATATTAAATATTTCCAATGCCTTTTGTATTTACTCACTCTGAGACAATGCTAATTTTCAATTTTTCCTATCTTTAGTTATTCTCATGCCAAGGATTTGTTTTGTAGCACCCAAATCCTTCATTGCAAATGAATTTTCCAATTTTCCTTTGAGAAAATTTATTTCCTTCATGTTAGACCCTGCAACAATCATGTCATCAACATATAATAAAAAATATCATATAGCTTCCATCATTTTTCCTTTTTAGATAAACAAAATGATCAGAGTGACATCTAGTATAACCTTGTTAGAACATAAACTTTTCAAATTTTAGATACCACTGCTTTGGATCCTATTTTAAGCCATATTAGCTCTTCTTCAACTTGCACACTAGTTTCTCCTTCCCTTTGACGTCATATCCTTGTGGTTGTTGCATATAGATCTCTTCCTCCAAATCCCCATGGAGAAAGGTTGTCTTTACATATAACTGCTCAAGATGCAAATCTTTTGCTGCTACTAGACTTAAAATAGTTTTAATTGAAGTCATTTTAATAAAAAAAGGAAACATCTCATCAAGTTTTATACCTTTCTTCTATTCAAATCTCTTCACCACAATCTAGCTTTATACCTTTTTCTACCTCCATCTTCTTCCTTCAATTTGTAAACCCATTTTTATGCAATGTTGTTTTAGTTGTAGGCAACCTGACTAAGTCCCAAGTATGGTTATGTACTAAGGAGTCCATCTCTTCTTTCATGGCTAGCTCCCACTTCTTCCTGGTTTCTACTTGCATTTCTTCTTCATAACATTCTTTTTCACAAGAATAAGCCAATAATACATAATATAATGAAGGAGAGTATCGTTCAGGGGGTATACTTATCCTACTAGATCTTATAATACTACTTTTAGGTATTTGAGGTGCATGTTGCTGTTATTGTTTTGGTTGTTGATCATTATGATTTTCAGACACCTTTACTTTTTCTGTGATTTCATCAAGCACTGTGTATTCTTTATTTTTATTTTCTTGTTTCTTTTCCTACATTTGATCCTTATACAGAACCCTTTCTAATCCTAATGATTTTGTGATGTTCATAATCATAAAAGCGATAACCAAAATCATTAACACCATATCCAATAAAGGTACATTTCTTTGATTTTGCTTCAAACTTTGTTCTATTTTCTTTATTAATGTGGACAAATGCTTCACAATCGATTTTTTTCAAAGAAAAAGTGTATTTTTCATTAAAAAGTTAAGAAAATTACATGTTGTATACCAGCATATGAGGAATTCTTTCACTACTATCCAGAAGTTTATCAGTCCAATAGTCATGTGCAAAAAATATTTACATATCATCCTTTTTAAACAATAGGATCGATGGAAAACCAGGGCCATAAGTATGAAAACTAGTTAAACTTAAAAACAGACAAAATCTATTAAACCATAAAATAACAATAAGACATATAGGATGATCTCATAGACCAATCCTTGAGGAGTCCTGCCCCTTCAATGAAGGGCCTATGGTAGATATAGAAAAAAACCCCATCCCTGAACTCATGAATCAACCAGTGACCTCTGATCAGCTACGCAACCTCTTTGGAAAGAAGACCAATGACTTCATTCATTTCCGTGTATATATGAGAGCAGACAAAAAACTCAAACTGAGATTTTAAGAATATATCATCCTCCACCAAATCCCCGAGTGTGTGCAAGTGACAATTATAGGTCCCATTGATCCAATTTATGATAAGCTGAGAGTCCCTAAAAATCTCAATTATGTGGCAGTGTTGTTCTCTTGCAAAGAGGAGGAGGTGTCAAAGGCTGTTTAGTTCAACATAGTTATTTGTTCCTCACCCAAGCCCCACTTTGATTTTGAAGAAAACATAATCATCTAAATGAAGAACAACCCCCCCACCACAACGCTCAGGTTGTGTCGAACCATCAAAATAGGCCCAAGGCTGGCTCCTGTCTATGATTTCTGGGTTGATGACTCTGATGGAATGTTGAAATGGATCCTCAGGGATCATGTTGTAAATGACCAACATATGATTACATGTGGCTGCCCCAAAGGCGTTCTTTTCCTGAAATATTCGTTGATTTCAGATAAGCCATATACCCCAACAAACAATGAGAGGCAGGTTTTTTATTTTCTGCGTGGCAGCACTCAACCACCAAGACTTATTTACGTTCTGTCCTTCCCAACATGTGTGAATTGAGATGGCTGAGATGATGAAATTCCAAATTCCAGCCGAGACTGGACAGTGAAGGAAGAGGTGATCTGTATCCTCCAAATCAGCGTTACATAGGTAGCAACAAGAGGGGCCATGGAAACTACGGTTTCTTAAATTTAGCTTTGTGGGAATTTTGTTTGAGAGTATGCCCCACATGAAGAGTCAATATTTATGGGGGGCTTTCAGCTTCCATAGATGCCACCACCACCAACAGGTTTCACCCGTTGCCTGATCCTCCATGATCACAACAAAACCAAGTTTTGGGAAATATCTGCCGGTGGGGGATTTTGCCCAAATAAGTTCATCCTCCCTATCAGAGATTCAGACATTAGCTTCCTCCAATGCCCCTATGAAATGCAGCCATACCCTACTCCATATTTCGTTAATTCCCACGTTCTCAAAGGCAAGTCACTGCATATTTTGCCAAGTCGGGCGACCCATTGCGGCAATGTGAGCTAGCTGTGTAATTCCCACTGCCATTAGGTCCTGCCGCATATCTCTAGGAAGGATGTCTGCATTCCAACTTCCAGCCTAGGAATCAGAGCCAATTTTGATATGAGAACATTCCCCAACTTTCCAGGCTAGTCCTTTCTTTATAATGTCCAAGCAGTGGGAAATGGATTTCCAAATGCTCAAAGCCCCCTGGATGTTGTGGTCGGGGTTATGAATCCAGAAATATATTGATATGGGATGAATGTACTTATTGTATACGACGTCCTTCCCAAAGCTATTTGTGGTTATGATTTGCCATCCCATCTTTGCTCCGAGGGCTTTTGCAAAGTCCAGGGGCCCCCATCCACCCCATTTTTTGGGCTTTGCAATCCTTTCCCATTTAACCCAAGTAAAGGCTTTTCTGGCATTTTGACCCCGCTAAAGAAATCTACAACAAATCTGCTGGATTCTACAAAGAATGCCTTTAGGTATCCATGCCAGGGACATCCAATAAACTGGGATTGCCTCTAGAACTAATTTTATTAGGGTGAGCCTACTGGCACGAGAGAGCCATTTCTATTGCCATATGTTTATTTGGTTCTCAATTTTTGATATCAGCCATGACCAGTCTACAATATGATACCCGTTTTTCTTTAGCCTGAAACCCAAATATTTCAGTCCCGAATCTAGATCCTGCCTGATGAAACCGAAATGCTAGGAGGCAAATCTTTGTTCATTTTGAAGACAAGAGTTAAAAATGATAGTTTATTTTTCATAGTTCGACTCCATATCTGTGGCTTTACAAAACAGAGATAGAATTGGCATGAAACAAGAAGTATCACAATAAGAGCCATTTAAGAAAATAATAACATCATCTACAAATAAAAGATGTGAGATAAAAATCTTGTAAGTGATTTCAACCCCTCCAAAGGTTCCATTGGATCTTGCTTTTTTTAATAACCTGTTGAGTCCTTCCATAATCAAAATGAATAACAATGGGGAGAGGGGGCATCCCTGTCTGAGACCTCTCTCAGCATGGAAGAAAGATGAAGCCTCCCCATTAATTAGGACACTGAAAGAAACATAAGTGAAACAACAGACTATCCAATTGATGAACTATTGAGGGAAACCGATGTGGGTAAGCATGAGCTATAGGTAGTTCCATCTCACTCTATCAAAAGCCTTGGAAAGGTTGATCTTAAGGATAGAAACTTTCTTGGAAAGAGTTTTAATCGAGTGAATCGTTTCTTAGGCAGTGCCTATAGCTTCATGTATTTGACGGTGGCCGAGGAAAGCAAATTGTTCTTTTGAGATCATCCTAGAGAGGATTGGCTTAATACGAAGGGCGATGATCTTGGAGGTAACCTTGTAAACACAATTTCAAAGGGATATGGGCCTAAAGTCATCAAAATTTTGGGGCTTGTCCACCTTAGGGATGAGGGCAAGGAAGGTAGAATTGAAAGCCTCTGACATCCTTCCTGATGTCCGACAGTCCTCAATGGCTAGCAGCAGGTCCTACTCAATGAGTTCAAAAAAAGTGGTGTAGAATTCTATTGGCCAACAACCAGGCCCTGGGCTTTTGTCTTTGCTGAAGCCTTTTATTGCTGCTTCCATTTCCCCCAAGGTGATCGGTTGATTTAGAGCCTGTCTTTCCTCATCCTCAACAAACCGAAGCACAACTTCCACAACCTCAAGGATTTCAGCTATATTTTTTTCCCTTGGGTTCTTATAGATGTTTGAGAAGTGCCTAACTCCCATGTCCACAAGATGGGCGAAAGAGCTGGCCTCTCTTCCTGTGTGGTCTTTTAGTTCCCAGATTGTATTAATCGCTTTTCTACCCCTAGTGAATTGTTGATTTTTTTTTGTATTTTCATCTCTCGACTTCAACCATAAAGCTCTGCTCTTTAAGCACCAGATCTCCTCCGTCCTTCTCATCAGCCTAATATTTTCTTTCTCCAAGTTGATGAGACAATCCTTTGATTGAAGGGAGGCATAACTAGATAGTCCCAATGATTCAAGAAGTTTTATATATTTTTCAATCCTGTTTAGCTCCTCACCTTCCCTTTTATGCTTGGTCTTAACCCAACTGGTATTTTTTTTCCTTTAGACGAGCTAGGCTATTTGATATGATCGTCGCTGGCGGGGGGCGGATTCCTGATTACAGTGAGTCCAACAATCCTTAACAATAACATGAAAATCATCCTCGCTGAGCCATGTGATGTTAGATTTAAATGGGGGTCCAAGTTTGAGGTTTGCATCCTCGATTTCCAGGAAAATTGGGGAGTGGTCCGAGCATCCCCCTGAACCATCCCATTAACAAATATGTGCGAGGTGGTTTAATAAAGGGAATTTGATTAGGAAACGGTCAAGCATTCAAGCTAGGGCATCCTCCCCTATTTTGCGGTTCCTCCAGGTTGGCATGATATGAGCTGAATCAATGCTTATAAGGTAATGGCCATCCAACAAGTTTTCAAAAAACCCCGTTAAAACATCTAACTAGGCCTTGTGGCCCCATGACTTAGCAATCCAAAGTGAGAAATTAAGGTCACCCCCAATGATCAGGGTCTTAGCTTGCATAAAGTCCACCTGAAGCAAATTCTCCCAGAAGATATCTCTATTCTGACATGGCCCATAAATCTTCATTATCTTCAGGGGGATATTGAGCGAGGTGGAAATGAAATTAGCTCCCAGAAAACCTTTTCCACCCCAGGCATTTAAGATCCTGATTGATTTTTTAGTGAAACCAAGGTCACAAGCCTCTGAATTCCCTCTCACATCTAAGAAAAAGAAATCCCAGTCTGGCAGGAAGGATTTCAGGGTTTTATGTACAAGGGGTCCGTCCCCTAGGGTTTCCTGTAGTAATAGGAAATCCAGATTTTCAGACAAACATAATCGTTTTAGCTCCAATTTTTTATCTAGGCTAGCCAAACCCCTACTATTGAAAGAGATGCCTTTCATGGGTAACCCTTTGTAGGGTTCCCTTTTTCTCTAAGGACCTTGTCTATATACCTGAAGCCACCTCAAGGTTGGACCTTTTGATAGCTTTTGAAAGACGAGATTGTTTGCCCTGATGGGCCTTGGGTGCAAGGGGGGGTGCGGCGGGGGGGGGGAGGGGGTGGGGTGGGTTGGTGGGGGTGTGTGTGTCCTCATCTAGTCCGAGAGCATGGAGGGAGGGGGATTGGAGTGCAAAATTGTATCGGTGGGAGGTACCAGAGGCCGAATCCCTAGAGGGGTCTTGAGAGAGATCATGATGGACTATAGAGTAGGGGGTACTGAGGATGAGCATAGGGGCAAAGGCCATAGGGAAGATGACGGGGCTCAACTTACCAGTATTAGAAACAATATTTGAAATACAAATTGAAGATGCATAAACATATAACATATAATAATTTGTAAATTGAGGATGGAGGGGAGAAGAGATACCTGAAAAATCATTGTTCTCCCTGGCACGCACTCTAGTGTTCGGGGCTTCCATGGTCCAAGCGTCTAACTTGGAACTCACAGAAGTCGGCCTATCCTGACCCTGCCTCAAGTCAACCTGAAGCGCGTTGAGATCCTTCATCCCCAACTATGTTTGAGTACAAGCCGTTGCAAAACATTTTGGGGGACTCGGCCTTTGCCCAAT
Organism: Pinus taeda; assembly: GCA_000404065.3. Taxonomy (NCBI): domain Eukaryota; kingdom Viridiplantae; phylum Streptophyta; class Pinopsida; order Pinales; family Pinaceae; genus Pinus; species Pinus taeda. Next base: position 96,941 of record APFE031630527.1, on the reverse strand, counting down.
GACCAGGGGGAAAGATTTGTAAAGGTGGCCAACCTCATGGCATCTTCGGCACCTGAAGCGGATGCTCTCATAATCCAGCTCCTGCCAGCGGATAATGTCACCCATCTAAAAGCGATAACTTTCCACCAGGCCCTCCCTTGTGTTTAGGTGCACCAAGATTCTCGCCATTGCTAAAACCCCCAAATCCATATACAATCTTTTCTGATCAAGATGTGTGCCCAAATCATCGCCTATCACCTGAAAAATGTCTTCGGACCAAAATTGCACTGGGATTCCTGGTAGATGAACCCATATTTGCCTTGCACCCAGGCTTTCCTTCTCCAGGTCAAAAAGAGGTGTCTAGCATTTGAGGAGGATGGGGATCATTTCCATATGCCAATAGCGAGTCAGTACCCAGTTCACTTGATCTGTCTCTGAGAAGATAAGGGAAAACCAACCCTTGGACATCGACAAGACTATGGGAAGTTGTTCCAGTACACTCCCCTATACTTGCATTGTCCATTTCTTCAATCGACCCGGAGAGTAATTTCTACCTTGGACTCTGCCCACCAACATTGTACTTTCTGTCAATGCTGCTTTATCCATGCCAACTCCTTCCCCAAAAACTAGCAGTCGACCCATTTCTCCTGCTTTGGAGAGCTTGGATTTCTTTCCAAACTTCTCCTTTGGGCCTAGGCCGGAGGGTTGCTATTGATTGACCTCCACTAGGTTATCATCTAAGTCCGAGGGACGAGTCTCGTTCCCCTCAGCTTCCTTGATCACTATGCCATCGAAAAGCCTGGAGGGCAGAGCACTGCTTCCAAGTGAAATATTTGGGAAAACTTTCGAGTAGGGTTCGAGTCTGTTAACAGGGATGCGCACTATTACATGAGGATTTTCCGGAACATTTGTGCCAAGACCCAGTCCTTCCGACCCTGCTACTGGGAAACCCTCCTTAATCTGAAAACCATCCACATGTTGATTTTTCTCACTCCACGTTAACAATTTTGAAGGTGACAATATTGAGAGAAAAGGGGAGCTTGTGCCTTCAACTAGGTTTATAAACCCCTCCAAAACTACCGTGGTAGGTTGAGTGAGTTCCAGACCCTGCAGTGACTTTTCCATGTCAGCCATATCTGACCCTCTCTTGTTTACCTGGTCTTCCAGTGGAGGGGCTGAAGCCGATCTAAGGCCAACTTGAGACAACGGGTGTGACTCCACCCAGATGTCTGAGTAATAATCAACTAATTCTTCCTCAAAATCCTCCTCCATTCATGCAAACCACACTAAACAAAACTTGAAATAGGTAACAAGCTGCTTTGTCTGGTGATAATGCGAGAGAAGCGAGTCAAACCCCATGAAGACTACCTTGGAATGGCCTTGTAACCACTGCGGGTAACTCTAGAAGCCTCTGCCTTGGAACCGCCACGGGTATCACTAGAGCCTTATGCCCGCAAAGGAGTTGTGAAAACAAGCTGTTAAGGTAAGTGGGAGCATGGTTCAAAACAAAAACTCTCTAACCGGAGCAGTCTTAAGCCCCCTTAAACAAAGACTGTCGGCGCCTTAAAGGAACCTCATGACAGGATTTTCCGTGTGACTTCAAACCCTACAAAGAACGCATAATGTCCCCATCTCAATCGAAAGTCTTTAAAAAATGAGTAGTTTACCTTTTTACCTGCCCATGCCTCCTCTGGAATACCACCATCCAAGGAACTTGAAGGCCCTTTGTTTATTAGATAAACAATATCTACAACATCTGCCTAAAATTGTAAAGGCAATCATCCATGCAATCTCATGCTCCTTGCATGCTCCATGATTGTCTTGTTCATCCTTTCTGACACACCATTTTCCTGTGGTGTTCTTGGAACTGCCTTCTCTCTGCGGATTCTATCCTCTGAACAATACTTATCAAACTCTTTGTTGCAATATTCTCCTCCATTGTTTGATCTGAGACACTTCAACTTCTTTCCTGTCTCATTGTCAACCAAAGGTTTGCATTTCTCGGAAGTATCAAATACATTAGATTTATTTCGAATACAATAAATCTAGGTTTTTCTAGTTGCGTCATCAATAAAAATATCATAATAATGAAAGCCACTGAGAGATGACACCTGAGCAGGGCCCCATACATTTGTATGCACAAGCTCGAATTTTTCACTCTTATTATTTTTCCCAACTCTCAGGAATCCGACTCTTTTCTGTTTTCCATAAACACAATTCTCACATAAATCCAAATCAACATGCTTCAAACCTAGCAACAAATTTCTTGAGTGAAGAATCTGCATCCCCTTCTCACTCATGTGTTTGAGCCTATGATGCCACAATGTTGTATATGATCTTGTGGATGTTAAATCATTAACAAAATTATAAATACCATTGAATAAATACAATGTACCAACCTTTTCTCCATTTGCTATTACCATGGTTCCATTAGTGACCTTCCATGTTTTATCTGTAAACGTAGTTACACAACTTTCACCTCTCAACTGCCCTATTGAAATTAATTTTTCTTAACATCTAGAACATGCCTTACCTCCTTCAATATCCATTGGTTTCCATTCTGTTGTTTTATGAAAACTTTACCCATTCCAATGATTTTATAGGGTTTATCATCAACCAAATGAACTTTTCCAAATCTCCTTGAACATAATCACTAAAATGTTTCCTATCGAGTGTGGCATGGAATGAGGCCCTTGAATCTACCACCCAGACGTCAATAATATTTCTAAAGAAAGAAACAAAGCATCTTGTAATGCATCACCTGTCACATTCACTTCTTGATTGATTTTTTGTTGTGCGTCTCCTTCTTTTCCCTTCCAAGACTTACAATATTTCTTCAGGTGTCCTTTCTTCCTACATTTCCAGCACACTATCCCCGATCTAGACTTGGATATGCCTTTCCTTGACTTACTGTAATATCCTGGGCTCTTTCCTCTTTCCATTTTTCTTCCTCTAGTCTTTGCAGTCAAAGCATTACTTGATGTCTCACCGGAGCTTTTCCCTCGCATTTCCTCGCTAAGGATTGCACTGACAACATCATCAAACTTTAAAGTACTAGATCCAAAGACAAAGTTATTAATGGCCATCAATAAACCATTCCAACTTTATGGCAATGAGCACATAAATCGCAGAGCCCTAACTTCATCATCAAAATTTACCCCTACAAAAATTAACTGATTAGTAACTATATTAATTTCATTTTAATGATCAGCAACAAATCCACCTTTTGACATCTTCATATTAAATAAACGCTTCATAAGAAATACCTTATTTGAGGTCGAAGATTTTTCATATAGTTTGGTCAGTGCCAACATTAAACCCTCTGTCATAGTTTCCTTTGAAATATTAAAGGCTACTGACGCCGCTAGGCACAACTGTATTGTTCCAAGTGACTTTCTATCGAGAATCTCCCATTCGATTTTATAATATTTGTTGACTTCTTTGCTTTTAACAATGTAAACTTTGAAACGAGAGCTCTAGCCAAAAAACCCCTAAAAAACATGAAAAACAATGCTAAAAATGAAAAGTGTTGATGCTCGAAGAACACTTTTTTTTTCTAGGGTAAAATTTCAACATGTTTTGAAAATGGCAGTGAAAACAAAATTTTTGTGCAAAAAACACCCTGAAAACAAAGTGTTGATGCTGGAAGAATACTTTTTTTTTTCTATGGTAAATTTTCAATATGTGTACCCTGTAAACAAAAATTGTTGATGTTGGAATAACACTTTTTTTTCTATGGTAAATTTTCAACATGTGTTGATGAAATAAAATCTATTTTTTTTTCATGGTAAATTTTCAACATTTTGAAATAATGGTATAAAATATTTTATCATGACTCCAAAAAACATTAAAAGTTCAAAAGAATAATGAAAACATAAATTTAAAAATTAAAACAAAAATTAAAACAATGAAAAAAAAGGTTAAAAAAAATAACAAAACATAAATAAAAATGTATGTTTTAAAAATAAAACATAAAATTAAAAAAAGACAAAAATCAAATATATAAACAAGACAAAAAAAATCATAAAAATGTTAAAAAAGAAAAACAACATTAACTTATAAAAGATAAGAATTAACTGTCATTTGACCCTCAGTTCCCTGGCTCGTGGGGGAGCATTTTTTTCCAGTTTTTTATAATTTTTGTGTTTTTTAAAATGTTTTTAATTTATTTTAGTAGTTTTGTAATTTTTTGTTTTTGTTTATAATTATTTAAGAATTTAATTTTTTGTTAATTTTTTTAGGTTTTTTTTAATGGTTTTTTAAAATTTTTGTATTTTAATTTACTTATTTTATAGATTTTGTTTTGTCTTTCTATATATATATATATATATATATATATATATATATATTATATATATATATATATATATAATTCATTTTTTAAGTAATCAACATTAAAAAAAGAGAAATAAAAAAACTAGAAAATTTGTTAAGTAATCATGATTTAAAAACAATTGGACATAAAAAAAAATTAAAGTATCAAAAAATGTAATATTTAAAAAAAATTATATCCACACTTAATTTAAAGAGTAAAGAGTAAAAAATAAGCCCTCTAAAAAAAAGGGTTGATGCTGCATTAACACGTTTCAAAATCAACATGAAAATCACTAACATTTAAAAACAAATATTTATATTTGATACATAAGAAAATTTAATGTGTCAAAAATATGTTCCGAAAAAAAGAAGTGTATTATGCATCACCACTTTTCAAAATCGGGTCACTTTTTTGCTACCTCTACGAAATGGGCAATCGTATCAATTCTTGTTTCAAAGTTCACACTGTTTTTTCAGCTCAATGGTAGGTACATATCTTTCTGATACAAATAATTTTCCATCTGCATCTTCCACAACTGGTAGTTTTGGTCGTTAAATTTCTCGACCCTAAACCTACCATCTTCCGTCATTGCTCCCACTCGAACCAGGAACCCTTCTCTCATGTGAGTTTATCAGCCAAATAGACCTTCGGGTATGATACCAGTTATTATAAAATTATATATTATAGAGCAATGGAACACATAAAATATTGTAGAAACAGAAACATAGAAAACATGTAAAATAAGAGAGGCACATATATATGTGGTTCACCCAATTTGGAATACCTCCACGGAGAAACAACCAACCCTTCCTTTATATTATCCAACAAAATGAAGAGATACAACCGACAATAGAGCCGTTGTAATTTCCCCTTCACTCTCACATAGTCTCCTCTCTTTTCTCGGTCAGAATACACATATCCATAATCGCAACACAATTCCCTCATATATAGCGAGGGTTTGCCTTCTAGGAAAAAGAACCTAAATTAAACATAACTTCTATCGTCAAATCATCCGCCTAATGAATGACTCATATTGACTATGAAAATACAATATTTTGCAAGGAAAATTTACATCTATTTTTAGCTTTGGGGGTGCTGCCCTCGAACCCCCACCAAGGGGTGCCCATAAATCGTCCCCCATGGATCCCCCCTGATGACGATTAAATAGGAAGCATTGCCACCCCGTTATGAAATGGGGTCCAACACGGTGATACCTATGAATAAAGAAGATAATCATGCTCCACACCCAACATTTCCTAGAGCCAAGTTGCTAGAAATGGATTTACTCCCTGTCACAAGATTCTAATGTTTGTTTGCACCTTTGGAAAATTAACTCACTTCCCTATTCCAAAGCCCTACAACCTGATCTAATGTAGGTGGAAAAGAGCCCTAAAATAATAAAAATTTATAAATGGTTTTTATTAGCGCTATTTTTTAAAGTTGTTACTTACTCAAAGGGTAAATGGATGTGAAATTGATGGTGTTATGACTTGACTCAAAACTTTAATGAAATCGAGCATGATATTGTAATATTTTCATTCTGATGAATTGTAACTAAAATAAGGGAAGAGGTTTCATTAACTTTTCAAAAATACAAGAATCAATGAATCTTTTTCAAGATACAAATCAAAGAGAACTGAAAACACACAATTCTTGGCTCTTCTTTGAGAAATGCAACCTAAATTCCTCAAAATCTAAGTTGCATGAAGCAAAATTTTGATCTTAACAACTTCTCACATACCCAAAAACAAACAATGAATACTTCCTTCAACAAACATAAGCCATAATTTCAATTTGATGTAATGAGTTACAAATCACTGTAAGCAGAAGATTGTGTTGTCTCACAGAGAGAAATAATCAGTATTCACTTTGACAAAACAACAAACTCCTAATCACAAGTGTTGCCTTGAAAAAACATAAATTTTCCTAATACTAATGATTCTTTGAAATTATGAAAACAAAGTACTTAATCTGATATTTTAACATAAAAAAGGACATACTCAAACTATCTCAGCAATGACTCATCATTCTTCTAATTAATTATCAATTCACCAGATCAAACCTTGAACCCTAAATTTGCAAAAGTAAAGAATTCTTCAAAAAGACAATCGAAAATATCAAATTGAAATAAAGAGGACATTTCCAGAAGGTAAACAATCCTAAATAAACACAACAATCAAAATTTCATGGAATCGGCAATGGGAGAACTTACATTTAATTGTTTTTGCATGTGCGCATGTAATCAGTTTGATTCAGTATGTATACGCATTGTTGCTAAAAGGTAAGTAAAAGTACACTCTGTGACTAAAGATAAAGTGTGCACCTCAGGAAAATTTGAGAAAAAATAAAAATAACCCAAACAAATCATAAAATCCAAATTTTTAATATTTTTCAGACACTCATAGAGAGCTATGACAAAAGGATCTAAAGTCAAAACAAGGAGATGATGAAGAATGATACGTTCCCCAATATGGTTGCCAATTTGCTAGGTAGACTAATCCTTCTTGCAGACAAGATGGATCTCCCTAGATCTCAAACCAAATATAGTAACAATCAAGAAAATAATTGTTACCTTCCCATAGCTTATAATTGATTGAAACAAGTAATATGCAAGGGATCACTTACCGATTAAACAAAGTGCCTATTGAAGTCCTTTTAGTGCCTTCCACAGTTGGATTCTCCTCAATGCTTTAGAGTCTGTTCCAACACTTTCCACAACTTCTCCATGATGTATCAAAGGAGATATGCATAGTAAAAAACACACAAAGGATCAAAGCATCTAGTATATAGAATGAAAGATAAATAAAACACTTAACTCAACATACATAATAAATTGAATCAATAACCAATCATAACTTATGTGAGTGATTAAGGAATCTCACAAATGATATCAAAATAGAAATGATTAGGAAATAACAGTTGCCTTTTATTGAATAAAAGAGGAGAACAAACTTACATCCTCAATGCCTTGATGTTACAAGCCTCTTCCCATGATCTCCAACCTTCTCCTTGGATGAAAACCCTTCTAACCCTATTTTTGCAGCATACGCCTACCTTTAATGGTCCTATCCAATCTTCTAGCCTATGTTTGATTTATAGGCCAAGAGGAGGATGTTTGGGATCCTCTTCCTAAGGCATGAGATCCATAAATGGTGGTATAGGGGATCCGTAAAGAGAGGGAAGTAACTCCATGATGGGAGGGATCAGGCTTGAGTAAGCATCCATTCGAAGGTGTTAGTTGGGAAATATTTGACTAATAAAGCTTCTAGACTTTAATTTTTATTTTTTACTTGCGTTGAGTCATGTGCGCAGGCCACAAAGTAAGAACATAGTGCATTTTTGTGCAGCTTCTAATGGTCTCTTCTGCATATGCATAAAAATTGAATAGGTAACTGTGTAAGAAGTCAAAAATAGGTTTTAGGGCCTTGAGATCTAGTAATTTAATTCTCTTTGGGATTGTTTAGATTCTAGCCTTACAGGGGGATGCTTGGGAACACTTTGATGGATAGTGAAAGATCTAGATTGATGGTCATTTGCCTAATGCGACAAAATGATGTGTAACACTTATGCACTTCCTACAATTCCATTAAATTCATGAACCAGTCCCTTAAGAGATACAATAGCCAACTTTTAATGGCTATCCCAACAACTCAGATTTTACCGCCTTAAGGAAAGTCATACCATCCTAGCCAAGAAACCTCCCTAGCCTCTGGAATTTGTGTCCCATTACTCATCCCATTTCTAGAAAAAATATTTACATTTCATATAACAGTATAAGAAATTGGGGTTGTCACAAACCCCTCCCCCTTGGGTTACACCATCCCTAGTGTTCTTTGACCATATGCAACATAAGGACATTTGATATGCATAACTTTGTATAATATTTACAAGTTGTATACATTTTCTTCAACCAATAAACAAAAAAAGATATGTTGCCCACATTGAGTCAGCCATTTCCCAAGTGGCTTCCTCAGGCCCAAAATGCCTCCACTACACTTTGAATTGATCTATTTCTCGATTCCAGAGCATGATGCTTATCCAATCTAGGATGCGTAGTGGATATGATTGGAACTCTCCCTTTGGTTCCACTTGCATCACAAATCAATCAATCACATGATCAGAATCGTTTGCATATCTTTTGAGTAAAGAAACATGGAAAAGATCATGGAATTTTACTAATGGAGGTAAGGCCAGTCTATAAGCCACTAGTATGATCCTTTCAAGTATATTAAAAGGCCCACAATACCACAGTGCCAGCTTGACACATGAACCATTCTTTAAAGAACTTTTCTTGGGTTTAATCTACAAATAGACATGTTCCTCAACTTGGAACTCTTTATGTACTCTATGTTGGTCTGCATAGTCTTTATGCTTGTCCCGTGCCACTTTTAAATTTTTTTATAGTCTATAATCGCTACTCCATCTCTGTGATCATATCGGTCCCAATCAGGACCCTGTTCATTAGATCACTCCACAGATAGGAGTATTGCAACTCCTCCGATACAATGCCTCAAATGGGCTCATCTTTATGGATTCTTGGTACCTATTATTGTATGTGAATTCTACAAGTTGAAGATACTCTTACCATTTCTTGGGTAGGTACATCACATACATCCTCAACATGTCCTTGAGGATTCTATTTGTCCTCTTTGTTTTCCCATCTATTTGTGGGTGATAAGTGGTACTAAATGCCAATTTTGTTAGTAAGCCTACAAATAGTTCCTTCCAAAACCTTGGAGTGAACTCAACATATCTATCTAAGATGATTTTATTGGGAATTTGATGCAATATCAAGACCACCTTTCTGAAAATTTCAGCTACCTCACTTGATGAGTTGGTGGATTTAACTGCCACAAAGTGAGCTACCTTGCTCAACTTGACAATTACCACCATAATTTTGTCATGCTACTTGGAGGTTATCGGTAAACACGTAATGAAATCCATGGAGATCACCTCCCACTTCCATTTCGAAATTGAAATAGGCCGCAATAAACCTGTTAGATGTTTGCATTCAACTTTCACTTGCTGGCATTTTATGCATTTAGCAACAAAATTAACCACTTCTTTCTTCAAATTTGGCCAACAATAAAAAAAAATTAATGGTTGTAAGAGTCATTTGGTATCTTGAATGGCCTAAATATGGGTTGACATGAAACTCTCTCATTATGAGCCTCTTCAGATCATCATTATTTGCTACATAGAATATGTTCTTGAATCTAATTAGGCCATCATCTATGAGATGATATTCCTCATCGTCACCATTATGTGGAAACTTTTCCTTCATTTGTTGATATCTTTCATCACTTTGTCCTACATTATTTTTCCTTTCATCTAGGTCCATATCATACGAGCTTATGACTACCAAGTGATTCAATTAAATCCTCCTGTTGAGTGCATTAACAACCTTGTTCTCTTTGCCTCTAATATACTTGATTTCAAAATAAAATTCGCTACGTGCGACCAACCACCTGGCTTGTCTTGCATTAAACTTAGGTTGTTCAAATAAATACTTGAATCCAATATGAATTGTCATAAGTGTGAGTTTCCTATCGAGGAGGTAATGCCTACACATCTTTAATGCATGAATAATGGAATATAACTCAACATCATGAGTTACATAATTTACCTCATGCTCATTTAGTTTTTGTGACTCATAGAAAACTACCTTCCCTTATTTCATGAAGAGACCATTGAGCCATTCCTTGCAGAAATCTATACACACTACAAAACTTTGGCCCGATCTGTGATCCTAAATACTGGTGCATCAATGAGCCCATTCAAATTTATTTCCTTTTCTCTGCAAGGTTGTGATAAGATGGCCTATCTTAGAGAATTTCCTTAGGAACCTCCTATTGTAACCTGCCAGACCTATGAATGATCTGACTTCATTCACATTCCTTGGTGTTGGGCACTCTATTTTGGCCTTGATTTTTTTTGGATCAACTGATATTCATTCCTTAGAGATAATGTGCCCCAAATAATGTATCTGTGATTGGAAAAATTCACATTTACCATGATTTTCATAAAGCTTGTGTTCTCTCAACAATTGTAAGACCGCAATCAAGTGCTTTTCATGGTCTTCTTCAGTTCTTAAGTACACCAATATGTCATCAATGAAAGTAATAATAAACTTACCCAAATAAGGACACAACACTCTATTCATCAAACACATGAATGTGGCTAGGGCATTTCTAAGCTCAAAGGGTACCACTATAAACTTGTAGTGTCTTATTCTCGTCCTAAAACGAGTTTTATGGATATCTTATTCTTTTATTTGCACCTGATCATACCCAAACCTAAAATCGATCTTAGAGAACATTGCTGCTCCCCTTAGTTGATCGAATAGGTCATTAATCAGTGGACACAAATATTGGTTCTTTATAGTTACTTTATTCAACTGCTTGTAATCGATACAAAGTCGAAGCGTCCCATCCTTCTTTTTCACAAATAACACTCAAGCTCCCCACGATGACACACTTAGCCATATGTAACCTTTGTCAAGAATTTCTTTTAGTTGTAGTTTTAACTCAACCAAATCAGGAGTACTCATCTTGTATGGTTCTTTGGACGTTGGTGCTACTCTGTGCAACAATTCTATTGAGAAATCAACTTCCCTATGAAGAGGTAAACTAGGTATGTGTGCTGGAAACACATCCTCACATTAATGAAACACTAGATTTCTTCTTGGTAAACACTACCATTATATTCCCTATTTCTAGAATTTTTCACTCCATATAATATACAACCCTTTCAAAAATTGTGTTTAGCTTGCATTGTTGTGATCAACCTCACTAAAATTGGCTTTCACTTTCCTTGCAAAAATGTTCTTCCCCAACATCATTTAAGCACTCAATTGCTTTATCAAACAATCCATTTTGGTTTTGTGCATGCATAACCAATCCATGCCCTGTAATATGCCATATGAACCCAATGGAAATAAGTTCAAATGTGCCATTGTGGGCATGCCACTGAGCTCAAATGCACATGATTTCACACTGTGTTTAGTTTTCCTCTTTATTCCTGTCGCCAATTGAACTAACCAAGATTTTTCATGCAATTCCTTGGCCAAATTTCATTTTTCCAAAAGCTCTGGACTATCATAGTTGTAATTAGAACCAAGTTCAATCAAAATGGAAATAACTTGATTACATAAATTACCTTCCATCTCAAAGATGGATGAATAGTGGTCTACCTAGTGATTATCCATGGCTGCATATATTCTGGGCAGGCTCTAAGCCACATCACCCACTGTAAGATCTTTCTAGTCACTATAAATATTTGGAACTACATCTCTTTGGTGTGGGAAGTCTCTTTTCCTATGATTTTCCTCACACGTATAACACTTTAATTTCTCCCTCATTTCAATTCTCTACAGTTATGCTACTGGTTGTTGTGTATTTCCTTTAACAACTGAACTGATTTTCTTTTGAAATTGATTTATGGTGGTTGGTTTCTTGCCTTCATTTTTTTTTGTGAATCTCTTGGGCGGTTTATTTTTCGTTCCATCATTGTCCTTTACCTTCCAGACACTTCTATCTTTTGCTATATGTTTATCTTTCTCATAATAGTGCTTTAGTTTCTTAATGGAATCATTCTATGTGTGAGGTTCCAAAAATTCAAGTTTATCTTTGAATGCCATAGGAAATCCACTCATTAATCTTTGGATTCTGGCCTTCTCATCCTTAAGATATGACACATATCTCAGGAACTCCAAAAACTTAGTGACATAATCTTCATCTGTCATTTGTCTGATCCTAAGTTCATAAAACTCTTTTGTGTTGTTGTCTTAATTTCGCTCATACAAATATTTATTCCTGAAAATTTTCTTAAAACTCATTCCAAGTTAACTCTTCTTCAACAATGCTTTTAATAGTCTTTAAATATTTCCACTAAATGTCTGCTCTTCTTTTCAAGCTATAGGTGGAAATCTTGGCTTTGATGTTTTCAAAATAATCATGAATTCTAAAAAATTTCTTCATGCTAAGTAGCCAAGCTTTTGTATCTTTGGATTTCTTCATGTCTCCACCAAATGTGGGTGGATTTGCTTTCTTAAATTCTTTTGGAATATAATATTTTATCTTCATTATCTGATGATGTTGCGAGTGATATGTTGAAAATGCAGCAAGAAAATCTCAGTTTGACTTTGCCTTGGTTAAACCAGAGAAAATTCAAATTTCCACATCAACAAAATCTTGGAGGTAGTTAACTGAGGTGACATGGCACTTGTCACTCAGCTAACTCAATAAATTCCAGTTGGAGAATCTTGAGTTCATTTTAGTATGATAGATTGCTAATTTGTATCAATCGCTTTTAGTTAAGTTGAGTTATTGTCAGTTAAACTAGTTCCAATTGTTGGAGAAACTATTGGAAGGTCAAGTTGTGCAGTGTAACTTCAATCACACTCAATGGTCATCCAATTAACTGACCAATCAACCCAAAATAACTTTTGCATGTAGAGAATTCGAGTTACCTAGTTGAGATGTATATTCCAAGGCAATGTACTATCAGTTTTAGACTAGTTCCATGGGTGTAGGTGGTGCATGCTTTCAAAGAATGGGCCTACAGAAATTGCACAATCCAATTGAGCAATTTCCCTAAAAAATAACAACTAATTGCTCAATGAAAAGCGCAAGGAAATTTGAGCTTGGAGGCTTGAAAATTTGGCTAATTATTAGTCAGGTTCAGTCAGTTAGGTAGAGGATAGAAGATACAGGTGCAGGTCGTGCTCAAGATTGATCAAGCATATTCTATTCATTCATATTTTTTTATTAATGAAATACAAATAATAAGGGGTTTTGAGCAGTTGCTTTCCACTAGATAAATCTTTGTGCATGTGTCCCTTTTGCATGTCCATGATATGCATTCTCGATCATGAATTAGCTTCAACAAATTAGTAGAGTAGCTTTTAGTCTTGTGATTTAGTAAATTTCATGAGTGGTTTAGAATCTACACCTTAATTTCTACATGGTTTCAGAGCTAGATTCACAGTATAGGAGATTTCGAAGTTGTCTTTGTAGGGAGATCGGATTTGCAGGATCAATTATTCAGAGCTAGAAGTATGGCTTTCTATGGACTAAGACTCGAGTATGCCCTTGAGGGAATCTTCAATTATGTTGCTTGAAAGGACCACATGGAGGCATTGCTAAAAGATAATTAGTTAAAGGAATTCGTTGAGAGTGAAATTCTGGTATTGATAACAGTTGATACTCATAATCTAGCATAATGGAACAAGTGTGTATCTAGGGTGAGGAGAATCATATTGGAGGGAGTACGAGACCATATGGTCTCAAATATCCATGGGAAAGAGACTATGTATGCAATGTGGCAAGCATTAATATATCTGTTCTAGAATAGTAGCGACCATAGGAAGCTAACATTCAAGGACAAGCTTCGAATTATCAAGATGTAGAAGAATGAATCAATTAAACAATATATGAGCAGGTTCACATAGTGTCGTGATGAACTTGCAAGAGTCAATGTCACAGTCCCAGATGATGATTTGGTGAACATAGCCCTTCTAGGCCTTCCCAAATGTTGGCATAGCTACCAAGATTTAGTGAATGGGAGGGAGAAAATACCAAATTGAGAATGCCTATGGTCCGATTTGGTATAGGAGGAAATAAGGCGGAATACCAGAGATGGGACTTCATCTAAGGGTGAGGATGAAGAAAACTGTGCCTTGGCTGGAAAGGAAAAGGGAATAATTCCAATCCAAACTAGAGTCCACTCAAGGGGGCAAGAAGAAAGACTTGTCTAGAATCAAGTGCTTTCACTGTTATGAATTCAGGCACCATGCTATGAAGTGTCCATATAAGAAATCAAGAAAGAAGATCTCAGAAGGAGCAGCAGGTGAAGCTTTGGCTTCACAATTTGAGCTTGAATTCACTCTCATTGCAGGCATGGAAAGCACAATGATGGGAAGCGTGTGGTATCTGGATAATGATGCCTTGTTCCACATTGCGGGAGATTATTATATATTTAATTATATATATATAAATATAATATATACATATATATATAATATATATATATATATATATATATATATTTATTTTATTTTATTTTTTTTTATTTTATTATTTTATTTTTATTTATTTATTTATTTATTTTTTTTCAGTGACTTGGAGGAGAAGATCTCCATATGCACATTGAGATGGGAGATGATGGAAGGTACAACACAACCAGGATCAACATAGTCACCTTTCAGAGGGAGTCAAGATCCCATCTCAAGCTCAAGGATGTGATGTTTGTACCGGGTCTAAAGAAGAATTTGGTTTCCATTGTGATGTTGGAAGATCGTGGCTATGATGTGATATTTAGAAAAGGAAAGGAATTCCTGAGACACATCACTATGTGACAAGTGAAGCATATCGGGGTTCGAGTGACGAACCTCTATAAGCTGGATGTGGAAGACTATGATGCTTTGAGCACAAAGGTGGAGAAGGTGCAGAGCCGAGATGTCAAAAAATTATGGCATAGAAGACTTGGCCATTTGCATCATGGATATTTGAAGCTCATGCAACAGATCATCACAGGCCTCCCTAAAGGGGCACTAGAGGAGCAGGATACATACAAAGGGTGTACCTTGGGGAAGTACACTAGAGCCACCTTCAATAATTAGGACAACAGAGCACATGCAGTCCTTGAAAGTATCCACTCTGATTTCTGTGGACCTTTCTCAACGACCTCCACTGCAAAGCATGGGAATTATGTTATATTTGTAGATGATTTCTCATAGAAGTGTTGGATTTTATTCATGCAGAAGAAAGACCAGACATTCTCCAAGTTTTTTGAATTTAAAGCAGTTGTTGAGAAATAAATGGGCAAGAAAGAGAAGGCTCTCAGGAGCGATAACAAAGATGAGTACATATCGAATGAGTTTAAAAATTTATGTGCAAAGGAAGGCATTCAACAGGAATTGAAAACACCCCACAACCCACAACATAATGGGGTGGCTGAGAAGAATAACATAAGTTGTAGGAGCAGCGAGGGTGATGTTGCATGAACAAGGCGTACCTCTGCACTTGTGGGCTAAAGCATGCAACAAAAATATCTATTTGCAGAAAAAGAGTCCTCATTGGATTCTTGGGATGAGTACACCAGAAGAAGTGTTTTCAGGGAAGAAACCATATGTGTCACACTTCAAGATCTTTGGAGCATCAATATATTTCCATGTCTCCAAGCAATCAAGGAAAAATCTACATCTGGCAACAAAGTTGGGAATATTTTTGGGGTACATAGATACACCTCACAACTATCATGTGTACATTCTATCCCTCAGAATGGAAGTTGTTCGAAGGGATGTGAAGTTCGATGAGGAGAAGGCAATGTGGTGTTCCCTTGAGAGGGATATTCAATTGCATTAGATCAAGAGATTTTGACTCCAAAGGAAGAACCTTAGGAATTTGTGGAGAATCCACAAGCATAGGAGCAGAGAGTGGAGACAACCAATCAAGCAAAGACATCTAGAGAAGGAAGGAAATGAACAAGGGAAGCTGAGAGATTATTGCAAGATGCTAGAGAGAATGTGGGAGCACCCACATCATAGCACATGAAGAGGATGTCACCGGATCGGTACACTGGCTACATGGCTTTGATGACTGAGCTAGTAGAGACAGAATGATCCTCATTCGAGGAAGTAGTAGAGTAGCCTGTATGGGATAATGTTATGGTAGAGATATAAGATTTCATTGTCAATTTTTAGGAAGTGGTCCCAAGACCAGCAGAAAAATCAATGGTAGGTTCGAGATGGATTTACAAGGTAAAGCATGCAACAGATGGAAGCATAGAGAAATACAAGGCCAAATTTGTGGCCAAGGGGTACTCTCAAGTTGAAGGGATTAACTATGAGGGTCTTTTCTCGTGTAGCAAGGTACTCTTCCATCAGAACAATTATTTCTATGGCTGCACAGATGGGGTGGAAGATCCACCAAATGGATGTAAAGACGACATTCCTCAAAGGATTTATTTAGGAGGAGGTGTACATCAAACAACCATAAGGTTTTGAGACCTTCGATGGAGAGTTGCATATGTGCAGAATTAAGCGAGAGTTGTATGGATTGAACTAAGCACCCCGTGATTGGTACACCAGGATCGATAGCTATCTAACTAGTTTGGGCTTCACCAAAAGTGAAGCAGATGCAAACCTTTACCACATCTTGGTAGAAGGTAAATTTTTATTATTGTCTTATATGTTGATGACTTTATTTTGATCGGTGATGAACAACTTATTAGATATTGCAAGGAGGACTTTGTAAGAGAGTTTGAAATGAAGTACATGGGTCCCATGCACTATTTCCTTGGATTGGAAGTATGGCAAGGAGAAAGAGAAATGTTTGTCTCTCAAGGAAAAAATTCCAACGAGATACTTTAGAAGTTCCACATGGACCGATGCAAACCCATGGAGACTCCTCTAACTACCAATTGGAGGAAGGAGGATGCAACTTTAGGCAAGGAAGTGGATACTACTATTTATAGATAGTTGGTGGGTTCACTCATGTACCTTATGAACACACGAGCAAACATATGTTATGCAGTCAATTAGTTGAGCCAAGCTATGATTCGACCAACCAAATTATTTTGGAGGGCTTCTAAGCATGTTTTTATAGTACCATGGAGACACTACTCAGCTTGGAATATGGTATAGACAATGAGAGGGAGTGAAGCTATGTGGCTTCACAGATGTAGATTGGGTGGGGAGTCCATCAGACTGAAAGAGCACATCAGGAGGAATTTTTAGTGTTGGGTCTACAATGGTTTCTTAGTATAGAAGGAAGCATAGATCTGTGGCACTTAGCTTAGCAGAAGCAAAATACATGACTACCAGTCAAGAAACATGTGAGGCAATATGGATGAGAAAGATTCTTGTTGGGTTGTTTAGTTAGATGATTGATCCTAGTGTGATTTACTATGATAATTAGAGTTGCATCAAGCTCCCTGAAAATGTTTTAACAATCGATCCAAGCACATAGATATCTAGTATCACCATCTACGAGATTGTGTGTAGAGGCGGGTCATGTTGTTGCAATACATTCCAACAGAGGAACAAGATGCTGAAATTTTGATAAAGGCTTTGTCAAAGGGAAAATTTGAGTTCCATAGAGGTAGGATTGGGGTGGTAGATAATCCATTTCTTGCTAAGAGGGGGTGTTGAAAATGCAACAAGAAAATCTCAGTTTGAATTTAACTTGGTCAAGCTAGAGAAAATTCGAATTTTCACATTAGCAGAATCTTGGAGTTAGTTAACTGAGATGACGTGGCACTTTTCACTTAGTTAAATTAGTAAATTCGAGTTGGGGAAGCTTGAGTTTAGTTCAGTAAGATTGATTTCTAATGTGTAGTAATCTATTTCAGTTAAGTTGATTTATTGTTAGTTAAACTAGTTCCAATTGTTGGAGAAACTAGTGGAAGAGTTGTGATGTGTAACTTCAATCACACTTAGTGGTCATCCAGTTAACTGATCAAGCAACCGAAAATAATTGATGCATGCAAAGAATTCGAGATACCCAGGTGAGATGGAGATTCCAAGGTAGTGTACTATCATTTGTAGACTAGTTTCACGTGTACAAGTGGTGCATGCAGTCAAAGAATGGTCTTGCAAGAATTACACAATCTAATTAAGAAATTTACCTAAAAGATAGGGGTTAATTCCTCAATGAACAATGCATGGAAATAGGAGCTTGGAGGCTTGAAAATTTGGCTAAGTATTGGCAAGGTTCAGTCAATTAAGCAGAGGATAGAAGATACAAGTGCAAGTTGTGCTCAAGCTTGAGCAAGCATATTGTATTCATCCAGATTCTTTGATTAATGTAATACGGATAATAAGGGTTTTTTGAGCATTCTCTTTCCCCTAGATAAATATCTATGCATGTGTGATGTTTCCTTTTGCATGTCAATCGTATCTATTCTCAATCGTGAATTATATTTCGCAGATTAGTAAAATAGCTTCTAGTCTTGTGATTTAGTAAATTTCACGAGCAATGTATAATCTACACATTAATTTCTACATGATAATGGTGCCTACTGATAGTGGAGCTAGAATATCTACCATAATGATGCACATAAGTGCTAGTTCTTGCTTATGGAGTACTCAACGATGCATATCCATTCATTGTATCTTCACTTCCTTGACTATGCCTTTTCTTGGACCTGTTACCATATGCCGCATTTGTTTTCTCTTCAAACTCCCAAATATTCTCTTTTTTGTGGTGAGTTCTTGACTCATGTTGCCTCTGCTTTTGTAAATTTGAGAGGCTTTGCAAGATAACTGTATTTATCTCAACTCACTTCTCTTGAGCTCTCACCAGACTTTAGTTGTTTTCCTTAATGCTTCTAACCTCAACCCTTAGGATCCTCAAGGTATCCATATAATTAGGAGAGTTTGCCCCTCCCCCTTGTTCATCTGATTTTTCTTCTTCATTTTATTTGGCCTCTTTATTTCCATGTTGTGACTGATCAAAACTGTAATGTACCATTCCAATCCCCATTCCTATGTATTTCATTGCCTTTTGATGCTTGTGATGTGTTTTCAATCACACATAGTGTTAGACAAAAAAAATATAATAACTAGCGAGAAATCATTCCCATGATCTTATTTTGCAAAGTCGCTATGACAGACTGATTGAAACCATAATCAACATCAACACACAAGTATCTGTAATCAACTAATTGTCAACAACAATACACGGGTCAGATTTTAACACCTAAAGGTTCAGTTGATGAATCCTCTAAAAATTATTATAAGGCCTCTTGTGGGAATTCCACTGTCTCTTACCCATGATAGAGCCAGATTTTAACACTAAAGGTTTTCTTAATGAATCCTCTAAAAATTGTTATATGGCCTCTTGTGGGAATTCCAATCCCTTGCCCATGGTAGAGCCCATCTAGTTCAAGTGTTGAACCTGGATGCTCTGATACCACTTGTAAACAAACCCCCACCCTTAACCCAGGTGAGAAGTGTTCACTTACTAATCCAATCTCCTTGGTATAGCTGGAGATATGGGAAAATATTTTTTTTTCTTCAAACCTAAAATGATTGTCAACATTGCATCTCCTCATTTAGACAAATTTGGTGATATAAAATCTCCCCTCAATCCAACCTATGGATCGAAAGTCAGGACACTTTGAATTTCTATACAACCCAATGATGACATGTCAGCGCCTTTCCATATGACATTCACATGGCCATCCTTGCCAGTATCCCCATACCACTTGGAGAAATCGCATTGGCCACTACCTACTTATGGGTGGGCTACACCACCTCATGCTATGGATTGACTTATGTGTCTTATACGTACACACACACACACACACACACACACACACACACACACACACACACATAGTTTCAATGGAATATATATATATATATCCCACAGGAACTATATCTATATATATGGATACACATCTTAAGGTCTTGGTCATGCCTTTGGTCGCAGGGGCTGAAAGAAAAGGGGCTAAAACTTACAATGCTTCACTTCCAAGGTACCATCTGTGCATTTTTGTATACGATCCTTCACATATCTCTTGGTAATTTTAACTTCCGCTAGACAGGATTGGATAAGGTGAGATCAAATCATCCATTCGATTGCATCTATGTCAAGAATTTGACAGGCTGGATAAGATCTACGAACAAGTCTTCAAGGTTGAGCCTTAAGCCCATGTCTATAAAAGACCTTTCTCAATAGAAATCTGCTCAAATATTAACTAAGATAGTTATTATCTGAGACTTGGGCTATGAGAGTACAATCCCATTTGGAACTAGTAATTCTCACAGAGAAGTTCTCCCACTCCATGTTATGTGAAAATTGCTAATGAACTCAAGCCTGGCTTGGATACAGTGGATCTATGAATACTTGGACTTGCACCAGTGTCTAGTCACAACCAATGAGGTATTATGAGCACATTCAAGTGCTATCCCTCTTGAGCTTACAACGATATTACCCTCTACGAGTTTTCAAACTGTGTATGGTGCCAAAAAGGCCGCAAAGAGTTCTACACATTCCAAATGATTGGGAATCCCTCTTTCTGAGGCCACTCATAGGCATAAACCATGGATATTACCACATGAGTGATGGTGTTAAGAGCCCATGAACATTTCACTCCTATGGACGTGAATTCTAGGCATGGGTCACTCGGATGGTTGACTCACATCCTTTTCCACAGACTTGGTGATCCCTAAAGAGCCTCTAATGTCATACCGCTCACCACAATGCTGTCTAATGCACACTAAAACCACACGACAGACATATAAACACATGTATAACATCCTTTTGTCTAAAGGATAGGGAAGCACCATCCCATGAAGGTTCTTGGAAACTTGTTAACAAAAGTCACCAACATGTGAATACTCATTAATGGAGTACGAATGAGACTGCACACTATGACTATAACCAACCATTTCAGTAGGGGGTTACCACATCGTCTCAATACTGAGACAATCATACATAAATATGGCTTCGAGCCTAAGAGATTTATCATCAATGCATTCATTGTAGAGATGTAACTCTACAAAAGTCTCAAACACAGAATCAATTCATTCAATCTTACAAGGTCATTCCTTAGTTAATGCACGAGAATGCTATTCATTTAGACCAATGAATTCACAACAATTCAGAATGATGGACCCAAAACCAGGTGTATACCAATGAGTGCTTGAGGTTATAATAATCATAGTCATGTAACCAAAGGACTTCTGTGTCAAACACTATTATGTTTATGACACATATTAATACATGTTATTCTCGTGCCTCCAAACAACAATAGAAATATGTTAGTCATTCATGTAAAAAATAAGAACATAAACCATGTTCAATACATTTATATACATTATTTCAATCCATAAATGCGAACACATATTCACTAACATTGCATATATATTTAAGATTACTAATCTTGGAATATTTTGGGAATCTGATTCAATGATAATGACTTGCCACCCAACCATAGATAGCTGCATCTAGTGCTTAGTTACAACTATCTATCCACCCAATCCCTTAGGGATTTTTTGAGAATAACCATTTCCACCCTCCAACTAATGGGGACTCAAGAGGCAATTTCTTCCCCTTCTGGAAGTGATTCCTCCCTGACTTCTCTTTCCAACCAAATGTTTCTCTTTCTCTCTGTTAACCACTTAAATTTCATTTGAATATTTGTTAAAGGTTTCATGGGAAAATCACATTCAAAATAATTCCATCACCATCAGATCATGACAGAATGCAAAAATTCCAGACTTTCAGAATTCTAGAATTTCATTTGCTTCTTGTGGCATCAGTTTTATATTATAGATTTTACGGCCTTGTGGTGCTTTTGAACAAATGGTTCTAGTATGATGAAATTGAGTCATGTAAAAGGCCAAGGTAGCTTAGGACTATACTAGCAAGTGAATTCACTCTAGGGAGATTTTTTTTCCTCAACCCATTATTTGTGTTTTTAAACACTTATAATTAGTTGAGTCTTTTCTCCCAAGTATACCCCAAAGCTATAGTGCGGCTTGATGGTAGAATCTTAGGTGAGTCGTAGTGTCTACAATTAAATATTATTAGTATACTACATCATCTCTAAAGGTTTGCAAAATTTGGTTGAGTCTAAGAGTCAATTTTTAATTGTCAAAATTCCCCTATGGACGGAATTTCCTATGTAATTTTGATGTAAAATGTAATAAATGTTGTCTATAGAAGTTGTAAGGGGTACGAGTAATCAAAATTAGATTTATACACCTCAACTTTCTTTCTAGACACACTTTGAGGGTGAAAAATATATGTCTTTGCCCCTCAAAAACCCATTTTTCTATTTTTTAGCAAAAACGACAAATAATTAGTTAAAATTAGCCTGAAAATAAAGATGAGAAAAAAAAAAAAATTTATATCCAAGTAAAAATGATAAAAAAAAATGGGATGGAAATTCCCAAATATTAAAGTCAAGTCAAAAAATGATGGGAATTCCAGTTACCAAGAGAAGATGGTCCAAGGAAAAATTTGATGGTACAGAAAAGAAGCCTATGTCCCATAAAACCGACTCTTTTAAGAGGATCATCCAAGATGGTTATTTTTAATGGGAGTTTTTAAGAAAATAAGGGTAAAAATACTTTTAGTGGTCCAAGCCAGCTTGGGATCAATTTTTTGGTCAATCCAACACCTCGTTCAAGGAAAAAAAAATTCCTCTTCAAGATTTGAGCAACTCATCAAGCGACATGATTTTTTTGCCATAGATATAGTCGTTTTCCTCTTAGACCTAGTGATTTTCTCAAGGGATCTAGACATTTTCACTTGGAGAGGCTCCTCTCTCTCATATTTTCTATAAATTGATCTTCTTGGCTCCTCATGGAACATCTTATGACTTGTAGTCGAGCTCTTGGCTATTGAAGCTCTACTTTGTACTGTAAATTTTTCTGAGCTATAATAAAGAAAATGTTTGGGTTAAAGCTTTGTGGTGTTATTCTTCTACATCTATGGTAATATTCGTCAGAGTTATTTATTCTTAATTCTCTATTAGTGCTAACTTATTTTGTTAAATTCACTTTCCAGTTTGTGAATCTATTATTTCTAAGTTATCTTACATTAGTATTTGAGTTTAGAGAAACAATCTAGATCTAGAAGTGCTATTGGGTTTTTGGTTGGTCCCTAGTCTTCTTTTTCATTGTGCTATTTATCTCTTTGTGGTTCTAACAAATTTGTTTCAAGTGTGTAGAGATCTATAAATTTTCTGAAGCAGATCTTGGGCATTGGGTAAGTTTTTGGTTGGAAAAACTAACTCTCAAGCACATTGAGGTTTGAAGAACCCACATCAAATTATCTGAAAGACTTGAGATTTCTTGGCCATAGCTTGCAAATCTAACAATTAATTCTTTAGATCCATTTATTTATGTGCCTTATTTGTTAGATCTAGCTAATTTGAGAGCTTATATTTTGATACGTAAGAGAAAAGGTGTCCTCACACTCTTTGGTCTAGTAGATCTATAATTTTTTATTATTATATATTTTCTAACCCTCTTGTATATATATTTCTATTATATAGATATTGTATATATTTCTTGGATCTCCTCTCGAATTTTGCAGAACTAAAGACAGGATCAAGGGTTGGCTTGAAAATTTACCTAAATATTTTTTGTAGGTGGAAGCTTGAGGATTGAAGATAAATTATTTTTTTGAAGCTAAAGACTTGTTTGTTGATCAAACCCTTCCCTCTCTCCCTAGTAGATCCTAGATGACTAGGGTTTTAAGGTTTTCTTTCAAGATCGATTTTTTGAAGAGATTCATCTTTTCAAGCTTGGAAGATCAAATCTTTTTTTTTTTGGGAGGTTGTCTTCATTTTATGAAGCCTCCTTCCTTGGCTACAAGCATAGGAGAAGTTCCTCCTTTTCTCTTACGTGAAAATCCTCGAAGGGTTTTAGCGTCTTCATTTTATGAAGCCTCCTTCCTTGGCTGCAAGCATATAAGAAGTTCCTCCTTTTCTCTTACGTGAAAATCCTTGAAGGGTTTTAGTAATTCGTTTTTAGGAGAAATATAAATTGATTTTGGAGAGAAGCATCACTATATGCTTGGAAAATTTAGATCTATTTTTTTGTGGAATTTGTTTATGTTTAGAGGCCTATATCTCTAAGCCGCAAGTAAAGGAGAGGCTAATCTTTGCTTCTTGTGTGAAATTCCTCCTTCTTGGATGTCAAACATTTCAAGGCAATTTTCTTTTTTGGAGAAAAGTGAGTTTTGCTTGGAGGAATTTGCTTGTAATTTCATCATAAATTGCGTAAGTGATTTTCTCTTTATTTTCTTAGACATTTAATGAAGGGCATTAGCTCATTGAAGCTTATATTTTGTAAACCCTCATCTATATCTTAGCCCTCTCTTGTTTCTAAGAGGGTTTCTCTTGTAATAATAAAAAAATTATTTTTTCTTGAGGGAGCTTGGGGTTTCTTCCCCTTGGTATCCCTATCTCCTCATTTGGTAAGAGGATATCTTGGATAACTATTTCCATTTATTCTTCTAACTTAGTCATTAGATCTAATCTCAAACTTTGACTCTTGTGCATTGTTAGTTTTGGTTAGATTAATTTTCTTACTCATCTCATTATCTAGTTGCATTAGAATTTCTATATCTAATTTCATTTTGCAAGCAGTTTAGTCATTCATCATTTGCTTGAAATAATTTGTTTTGGGTTTCATTGAAGAGTTTGGTTAATTAATTGTCGCTTGATCTAACTGAAATCTCCATTGAAGTTTCTCTATATCACTGTCATTGATTTAAATCACTTTGATTCATAGATAAAATTTTGTTTGCTTCATTGGACATTTGCGTAATCTAGTCTCATATTAATAACCTGCGCTTAAAGTGCTAATTATTGATTTGGTCATATAAGTGGAATTGTATTTTTCTATTTCTTAAGATATTTCACTTTGAAGCATTTCATTCTATTTGTATCTCACTTGAAGCAATTAACTAATTTGAATTTTTGTTCTAGTTTGCATATTGCATTCTCTAAAATTTACCTCCAAGCATAAACTTTATTGATAGAAACTTAGGACTACCTTCCCTAACTGTCATTCAATCTCCTAAAATATTTGAGTTTGGACGAAAGGTTAAAACGTGTGACCTAACAGTTCTTTTGTGGCCAAGTCCCTTATAGGAATGAAGGCACACAGGTTGTATTAGAGTCCTAAGGGGGTATCGTTAATGAGTCCTTAGCCTTCTCACTTAACATTTCTTGCAACTACTCGCTAATCCTTACCAAGTTGAAGAAATCGAGGGGAAGTCAAACCTTAGATTAGGCATTTAATTAAAATTTACCAAGACCACTTTTCCTCACACACTTCACATACACTTGCTTGCATCTTTCACACAATTGGTTATTGTATAAGTTAAGTTATGAGCATTACATTCAATTGCAAGCATTTTAATCATATTCTTGTACTTTTCTATCTCATTGTCCTTTGAAGTTCTATAATATTGGAGCATCTCTCTTTAGGTACAAGTTTTATATTTTCTTGCAATTTCTAGTTCCATTTATTGCTCATATCTCAAGCTTATATATAATCTCTTGTGGTTTATTTTGTGTTTCACTAACCTCTTTCCTGTTGTAACCACCCCATCCAACATTTATCCACTTTTACAAGCTCTTTGGGATAAACATGAGTTAAGAGTTACTATGACAGACTCGACATCTAAGTTCCAGTTATGGAAGTTGGGTTTACTAACAGAAAGCATAATGCAACCTCCCAGGAGCACCACATCACCCAGATACCATACAACGTTTGTCAATGATCCTACCTTGGGTTGGAATTTTCTTTTTACATACCTTACATCCCAGTTTCACGCATTCCAAGATGTTCATGCAGTTGGAAGGCTCGGACCACACTCACATGCCTTCCTCCATGTAGTTGTAACATAAATTTTTCACTTCAAAGGGTGCAGCTAGCAACCCTGTGCCATATTTTCGGGGCTAGCTACATACCAACTACCCAGAACCACCCAAAACTCTCCAAAACTAATTCTATAAAGATAATAAGTATGTATGATAGATATTAAGGCTAGATCTTGCTTAGAATTTTCCAAAAACATTTTAAAAATTTCGTCAAACACATGGTAAACATAGTATCTATATGTCATGAATGAATATTTGTTCATTGTCTTCTTAACTTCATCAGAGAATCATCAAGAAGGATCAGTTCACTCTCAAGCTAGTTGCGAAAACACTTGTTAGCTCATGCATCCATACAACCATTCAATAACTTATCAAATCATAAAAATGATCCATAACAAGAGCACATCATTTAACCATGACTATAAACAACATTTAACCAAAATAAATCCATAGCCATTAATAAACCACAAGTGATACCCACTATAGTGTTTATCCCCTCATTCAGCTTGGAATACGTGTCCCATGACCTTGGTTTAATTTATTACATGGGAAATCAACCTGGAGTTGTTACAAACCCCTCCCTCTTGCCTCAATGTTCTATGGCACTTATGACCAAGAAAACATACTGCTTACAAAGCTTTATAAACACAAAACGATGCAATATTTACAATGACAACTGCTAAAAACATGACAAACATACCACTTATTGGAGCTTTATAATATAGCTTGATGCGGTATTTACAATGGCACACACACACACATATATCAAAAACTCATTTTCTTCAACTAGCAAATAAATAAGGATATAATACATACACACACACACACACACACACACACACACACACACACACACACACACACACACACACACATATATATATAAGGATATAATGCCCACATATGATCATCCATCGACTCCCATGTAGATTCATCGGGCCCAAAGTGCTTCCATTGCACTTTAACTTGCTATGTTGCTCATTTCTAGAGCATGAGTTGTTTCCACTGCAATATGCATTATGGCTCTGGATGGAACTCTCCTTCTGGTTCCACCTGCACTACAGACCAATCAATCACATGATCAACATCCTGCACATATCGTTTAAGCAATGAAACACATAAAACATCATGGAATTTCACTGATGGAGGCAGTGAAATTCTATATGTCACTGGTCCAATCCTCTCAAGGATCTAAAAAGGCTCGCAAAATGGAGGTGCCAACTTGGAACATGACCAAATCCTTAAGGATTTCCTCTTGGGCTTGATGTGTAAGTACGCATGCTCCCCAACCTGAAACTCCTTGAATGATCTATGTTGATTTCATAACTATGATTCTTGTCCTGTGTTGCCTTTACATTTATTTTAATAACCTACATCTCTTGCTCCATCTCTGCTAACATATCCGGTCCAATCAACACCCTGTTCACTAGATCACTCCAGCTGATAGGAGTATTACAACTTTTCCTGTAGAGAGCCTCAAAATATTCTGGTATCCTAGGTGGTCTGAATATGTCTTGACATGAAATTTTCTCAAGATGAGCTTCTCAACTTGATGCTATCGGGCACATAAATCCTGCTCTTGAATCTAACCAAGCCATATTCTATGAGGTGACACACCTAATCCCTATCACCTTCACCATGCTGCCACAATATCTACTTCAATTGTTGATACTTATCATCATACTGCCCTGCATGCAAGATCCGCTCCTGTAAATTTGTCCAATAAGAGCTCACATCTAAAATATGGTTCACCTGCACTCTTCTACTAACAACATTTGTAACCTTGTTCTCTTTGCCTTTGATCTACCTAATCTCAAAATAAAACTTATTGAGGATAGCCAACCAGCTTCCTTTCCTTGCATTCAGTTTGGGATGGTCAAACAAGTACCTCAATCCACAATGATCACTCATCAAGTTAAAACTTATGCCAAGGAGATAATGTCTCCACATCTTCAATGCATGAATGATAACTGCCAACTCAAGATCACGAGTCACATAGTTTTACTTCTGCTCATTCAACTTCCTTGATTCATAGCAAACCACCTACCATTCTTGCATCAAGACTCCACCAAGTTCTTCCTTACATGCATCTATACAAGCTACAAACTCCTTATGAGGAACTACAATCTTCAAGACTAGAGAATTTGTAAGTAAATGCTTCAACTGATCAAAACTAGTTGCACACTCATTTTTCCATTCAAACTTCTTTCCCTTCCTCTCCAAGGATGTGATAGAATAGCCAATATTTGAGAGGTTTCTGATGAACTGCATGTAATAACCTATTAGTCCCATGAACGATCTGACCTCATCCATGTTCCTTGGAGTTGGTGAATCCATGATTTTCTTAATATTTCTAGATCGACTGTTGTCCCCTCCTTGGAAACAACATGTCCAAGTAATGAATCTGAGACTGAAATAAATTGTACTTGTTGATCCTGGCATATAATTTATGTTCTATTAACAATCTCAACACCATTTCCAGGTGCTCTGCATGCTCCTCCTCATTCTTTGAATATACCAATATATCATAAAAAAAAACTATCACAAACTTATCCAGATAAGGGTGCAACACATTTTTCATCAAACACATGAAGGTAGTTAGCATTGGTAAGACAGAAAGGAACCACCATGAACTCATATTTCCATTTTCCCTTGGTCATCTCATTACTTTTCCATTTGTGCTTAAAATTAGGTTTGCACTTTTACTGCTCATAATAATGCTTCATCTTCCTGATGGCTTCCTCCAATGACCGAGGCTTATCAAACTCAATGTGGTCTTTGAATGCTAACAACAATCCACTAATGAACCTTTGAATATTTTCTTTCTCATTATTGAGATAGGGAACATATCTCAATAGCTCCAGAAAATTGGTTGTATACTCTTCATCTATCATGGAACCCATCTTGAGCTCATAGAATTCCTCGACCTTTATGTCATAATACCTATCAGACGAGTACTTTCTTCAAAAGGGTCTTTCAAACTCATCCAAAATCAACTTGTCTTTTCTGCTGCCTCTAACATGCTTAACATCTTCCCACCATATATATTCTTTTCCTTTGAGACTAAAGGTAGCTATCTTAGCTTTCCTGTTATTTGAATAATCATGCAATCTAAAGAATTTCTTCATCCCAAGAAACCACGCTTCTACATCTTATTATCTCAATTTCCCCATCAAAAGTAGGAGGCTTGGCTTTCTTGAACTCTTCTAGAAAGTATCCCTTATTACTCCTCCTTTAAGGATGTTAGTGATGATGACAATGATGTCTGAATAAAATCCATGAGTGCTAACCCTCCTCTTAGGTGTATCCAACAATTTACCACATTTTGTTGTATCATCTCTATACCCTTTTTGAGACCTGCTATTATGAAACCAACTCACAAAAAGATAGAAAAGATAGATCAACGCCTTAGAAATAAGCCTCTTCGAGGGGGAAACCTCCTTTACATTACACAAATGAACAATTCTTGGATGATACAAATGACAAGACCTCCTTTCTATATATAGGAGTCTAAGGGGTCATATATAATCAGAGCCAACATAAAAATAATAATGTAAGGGCATAGTAATAAAAATAGTGGGTTTCTATGGGGCACAATAATAACAATATGGGGACTACATGGGCACACCAACATAATAAGGGGGTTTTACTAATAACAATAAGGGGTTACACTAGTAGTATAGGGACTTGACATGCCCCTCTCCTTCAAAAAGTGTTGTCCTCAATGCTTGAGTAGTTCTTGATGCTTCTGTATAAAATTCTTATCCTTCCATGTGGAATCTTTAGCAGGTAAGTTCTTCCACATTAGAAACTCTGAAATTGATCGATTTTGTAGCTGTCAACTTCTCGGTTCTATGAATGCTTCAGGTTCCAATATGATTTTTCCTTCCTTGTCAAGTTCTGGCAATATTGTTGGAACTGGGATCTTCGTCAACTTTTGAATGAGTTCCCACCCTGCTTCGTCATTCTTCTATTCATCCCTTGCTTTGTTTATCAAATTTGGTTGGATAATTATACCAACCTTACCATTTCTGCAACCATATGTTCAATTTCACTCCTTTGGGCATATGGATATCTATAAGGCCTGATGTTTGGAGGAACACTTCCTGGAATCAACAGAATAGCATGATCATGATCACAAATACATGGGTTACCTTTGGGAGTCTCAAATACCTGGAATGATTGTCCAAGACTTTTTGGAGATCTGGAGAAATAGATGGTTTCAATGTGGGAAGCATTAGCAAACGTAATTGTGTAATTACGCTTCGTTGTTCTTTATTTAGAATATTTGTCATTCCTTTAGAGATAGTTATCTTTCCTGGTTTCCTTATGATACCCCTTAATTCAAATTCCTTTCCTTTCGAAGAAAATTTCATGAAAAGTTCTTGAAAATTAAAATCTATTGTACCCAGGGATTGTAGCCATTGGACTCCTAGTACAACATGAGTACCACCCATTGGAACGGAAAGAATTTGGCTATTCAATACATATTCTCCCATGGATAGCTTGATATTATGGCACTTTCCAGAGCAATTTATGGTTCTTCCACTTACAACCGTCACTTTATACTTTGGTGCATAATATAGGAAGCAATTCAATTCCTTGGCTATCTTAGAATGAATAAAATTATGGGTACTACCTGAATCAATCAACACTAATACCTTTTTCTTCTTGATATGTCCTATTTTTATAGTTTGAGGAGTGGTAATTCTGACCAATGCATGACAAGATATGGTCGGATTCATTTCTTCTTTCTCTAGGGTTGGTTCGTGGTGACTATCCTTTTCTTTTGATGTTTCTTGATACTTTTCTTCCTAATATTTCACTGCTTGAACCTTCTTCTTCTTGATATGTCCTTCTATCTTGAGGTGTTGAGGAGTGGTAATTGCGACCAATGCATTATAAGATATGGTCGGATTCATTTCTTCTTTCTCTAGGGTTGGTTCTTGGTGAGTATCATTTTCTTTTGATGTTTCTTGATACTTTTCTTCCTATTATTTCACTGCTTGAACCTTCTTCTTAGTGCTATGTCCTTCTATCTTCAGAGTTTGAGGAGTGGTAATTCCTACCATTGCAATACAAGATATGGTCAAATCCATTTGTTCTTTCTCTAGGGTTGGTTCAAGGTGTATATCCTCTTCTTTTGACGTTTCTTGATCCTTTTCTTCCTCCTCTCCACAATCAATGTAAAATAATTTATTCTCAGCACACTTATGACCTTTAATGTATTTGTTATCACAATTGTAACAAAGCCCTTTTTCTCTTTTTTCTTCCAATTGTTGTTGTGTAACCCTTGTAGGGATAGGAGAAACAACACTTCCATCTTTATAGTTGTGAGGGGTAGACTTCCTTGTTGCCACAATTTTGCTTTCCACTTTGTAACAAAGCCCTTTTGCTCTTTTTTCTTCCAATTGTTGTGGTTTTGCTCTAAAGAATGTGTTTCTCTTTGTATCCTCATAATGTGTTATCATTCCTCCATGAAAATTGACCGCATAACAAGTTCTTTACGAGAACAAAGCCCTTTATACCATAAATATTGATCTGGTTCTAAATATGAAGATGCAATATGTACCTTTTGTAACAGTTGCCCCTCATTTAGATCAAAATATTGCTCCATCTGTAGTATCCAATTTACAGCATCCTTGCCATCAACATTTCTCATATTGTCTTTTCTTGATTTTAGGAGCTCGATCTTGAAATGATTGTAACTCTGTAATTTAGGATCTTCTAGTTCTTAAATCACGATCTGCAGTAGCCTTCTGCGTCATCTTTCCAATGCCACCAATCTTATCAAAATTGGATTCTCCAAGAAAGAGTTATGCACAATCTCCCAAGATGACCTGATTATATACATTTTCAGAAGAGCAAATTTGTATGAAGTGCCACGTGTCATTGTTTTGACCTTCGGATCTGAAAACTACACAAAAAACTACAGTCAGTCCTCTTTTTGTAACTTCTGACTAAATTTCAAACTGATGCTCATAGAGAAAGTTATGACGATTTTCCCCAAGTCACCTATTTGGAATGTAATTCAGGAGTCTACAAAAAATCTAACTTCCTCAGATCATATCTCCAAAAATATAGCAATACAAGCTCTGAAATTCGAACTCGAAGTTCAGAACGATTTTGGCTCAAATGGTTTTTTTTTTCTCAGCTTCTGAAACGTCATAGAAAAATAGTTATAGTGAAAATGCCATGATGACATGTTTGGATCAACAAAACCCTAGAATCGAAAGCTTTGATACCAAATGTTATGAAACCAACTCACAAAAAAATAGAAAATATAGATCAATGCCTTGGAAATAAGCCTCTTCGAGGGGGAAACCTCCTTTACATTACACAAATGAACAATTCTTGGATGAGACAAATGACAAGACCTCCTTTCTATATATAGGAGTCTAAGGGGTCATAATATAATCAAAGCTGACATAACAATAATAATGTAAGGGCGTAATAATAGAAATAGTGGCCTTCTATGGGGCACAATAATAACAATATGGGGACTACATGGGCACAACAATATAATAAGGGGGTTGCACTAATAAAAATAAGGGGTTACACTAGTAGTATATGGACCTAACACCTGCTTCCATCTGCACCAATAGTATTTTCTTCCTGTCTATGACTGATCCCCAACTGGTCCTGCTTCTGCCAATATGTAAGGCTCTGGAGGATGACTACATTAACCTTGGCTTGCTTTTCTTGAGCTCTAGCAAGCCTTTCCTGTGCCTCAATCGACCACTCATTGTCTGCCTGGCAACTCACGATTTTTGCCTTCAAACCTCTCAATGTATTTGCGAAACTAGGAGAATATCCCTCTCCCTGCCACTCGAGTAATCTCTCCCAACCTACCAATGTCTCTTCCATCCTAAACGAGGAGTCATATGAACTGTACTCAACTATTCTTCTCTTCATCTCTTGGCCTTCTATTTCCTACAATATGCCATTGTTAGCTAAGTAAAAACATAATCAAAATCATACCTCAATGTATCTCAGGGGAGGCTATTTCATATGCACATGCCAATCCATATTAGCACGATACAAAATCACAAGAATACCATCTCATACATGGATATCATAATCATAATAGTAAATAACCAACATGCATGCATGATAAGCACATAGACAATTGTCATTCATGCATAAAAATCTACATTTACCTCGAGGTCCAGTGTTGCAACCTCTCTTTGATACCACCCAATCCCACATTTACTCACTTTTACAAGCTCTCCAAGGTAAACATGAGCTAAGAGTTACTATGACATGACCCAATTTTGAAGTTCTAGTTATGGAAGTGAGGAATACTAACTGGAAACATAATGCAACCTCCTAGGAGCACCACATCACCCAGAGACCAGAAAACAACTATTGGCGATCCTGTCCTAGGTTCAAAACTTCTTGTTCCCAGACCTTACATCCCATCCGCATACATGCCAAGTTGTGCATGCAGTTGGAAGGCTCCAGTTGCACTCACATTCCTTCCTCCGTGCGGTTGCAATCGAAATTTAAAAGTTCAAAGGGTGCGAATAGTAACCCTATGCCAAATTTTCAGTGCTAGTTATAGACCAACTACTTAGAACCACCCAAAACTCTCCAAAACTCAGTCTACGAATATAATAAGTTTGTATGATAAATAATAAGGCTAGATCTTGCTCATAATTTTCCAAACATATGATAAACATTTCGTCAAACACATAGTAAACATAGTAGCTACAGGTTATGTGTTCACTATCCTCTTAACTTCATCAAAGAATCATCAAGAAGGCTCAATTCCCTCTCAAGCTAGCTGCAAGAACATGTGTTATCTCTTGCATCTCTGATCCCAACTAGCTCGTTTATATAAAACTCTTTCTAGAATTCTTCAATCATTTTTACAGAATTAAGTCGAACTGGCCTAAGAAACGAAGTAGGGGAAATGGGTATCAAGCGGATACTTTCATGGTGATGAGAGAGAAATTGGTCCTAGTTTGATTTTGAGCTTCACAAAAGAAATATTGCGACTATGGTGGAATCACTATGGGAATGACATGTAGGAATACCAACCAGTGTTGAAGAAAAATGGAGTGGAGTTGGCAGAAAAATGAATTAAACCGAAAAAATAGTGTTTAGTGTATGTTGTGCAATTGTCATAAGTCGATTTAATGAAACTAATTATGCTTTAAAACCAATGCATTGTCCCATCCATCGGGCCCAACAGATGGCTTAACGTGCTCCCATATACATACCCGATGCTCTCTGTAGGTCATTGATTATGTAAAGGATGGGTGGTGAGATTTCATCGTGCTAGGAAAGGCGCATTAAATCACACGCACTTTCCCGCTTAACAAAAATGATAACCACTGGATTAGAAAGGATCAAACAACTAGACATGTCTGCAATACCACTCATTACTCCATGCATTCATTAACCATTCAATAACTTATCAAAACAAGGAGCCATAGATGTAGTACTTTATATACAAAATAGAAACCATGGAAAAGAAACCATAAGATAACCATCATAATCAACACATATGCTCATATATCACAATAGGAAAACACCTCATGTTAACATATGAAAATGTCAACCAAGTCAATGACTTCCACGTACTACCCGGCCATATATTAGGTTGAACCAAATATTTCTTTCGACTAAACACCCTTGCGCCATATTCCAAGCATGAATGTGGGATCTCATGGAATAAACCAAGACAAAGCCAACCAGGGATTCCAAAGGCCAAACCACCCCAACCCTCAACCCTAAAGTAAATATTAATTATCTATTAAATTCATTTTTGGGATTAAAAGAAATTAAAAATTAAGTCAAGTTAAATGATTGGAGGGAAAATATCTAATTCAAAATAATAAATTTGGAATAAGTTGGCTCTTTAAGAGACGTGACCCTTCGCCTATAGATCAACTATAATACCCCATTTTGGTTTATCTCCAAGAGGCATTTGCATGCCACTAAGATTTCCAGAGGCTCTATTTTTCATAAAGGTTATGAGGCATTTTTCAGAGGCATTGGTTACAATTCTATGCTTTTATCTTCTTTGTGACTGACTTTGTATTACTCTTGCTATGCTCAAGACTATATTATAGCTCTCTCACAGGACTATGCCTTTACTCCTCTGCTACAAGATTCTCTACTAGACCTCACATTAGTTATAGTATTTCACATTGGCTATATAACTATACTCTCATGACCAAAGGGTTATTCTCTCAAAGACTTCTCTCGCTATATTACAAGACTTTTATCTAAGACTATACACTCATATGCTTAATCTATTCTCTTTATATGCTACAGTTCTACACTCTCAATGATCTAGCTCTCAAGTATCTCTGCAATGTCAACAATCTTACTCTTAGGTATGTCTTATGGTACCATCTTATTTGTCGCTAAGACATAAGTAGAAACCCTAAAGTTAAACCCTAATAATTATGTGTGCAGATACCTTGTTGGTATAGTGTATCTTCAATTAGCTATGAACATTAACATTGTTATGGATGTACTTTGTATCTTGATTGAGCAATATAAGAACAATAATTGATTACAGGTTTTCCCCTGTTGATTACAGGTTTTCGAATGTAAATGATGTAATGCAATTATCTAAAGCAAAGAACAATATAGCCCTAAAAAAATTAACATGATCCTACAACTTTGTGAAGGTTTTTTTTCTTTCCTAAGTTGAGTGGTGAGTTTATTCACTTACCACATGTTTGCATTAGTGAAAGATCCTAATACAATATTTGTTTCCTCAACAAACTTTTCATATTCTAGATGTGTGATTTTCCAAAACATCACTTGTTATATAGAAGTTTCCTCAAGTTTTCCCATCTTCCTCTTTCCATCACTTGCCTAAATAATAGTCTTCTTTTGGTTACTAAAATTATAACTACTCAACGGTACCAAAATAACCTCAATAGCTCAAAGACTCTCTAAATTCAACTTTGTAGATAATGGTTGAATTAGAAGAGAACTAATTGTAGCATTAAATATACAATAAATAGTTATAACTATTGGAATTGTATGACCAATACCTTGAGTGGGATTACTTGGAGTGGCTATTCCAACAATTTTAGAAGGAGTTTGAAATCCTATAACTTTGTGAATATTAGCAAATGAATATTCTCTCTTTATCCTACTGTTATTCAATGTTCTTTTATCCTTTTCTTCATTTGTCTACTATTCATCTTCCTTTTATTATGGCTTGTAAGTTTGTTTGTTTTGAGAAGAAGTATATTTACTTTGATCTAAAACTACCTAATCAATAACAAAACTTAGTATATCTTCTTGTACTTCACTTTTTTCTTTGAGAAAAGTTATTTTTTGTTAAGTCAAAGAGTTGGAAATTTATGTGCTTTTAGGTTTCTCCAATTTCTTTAAATATTTGGGTAATTTCTTCATAATTTCCAGGCCTTTTAAAAAACATTTTCAAAAACACCCTCTTCCGAGTCTTTGAAAAAGTAACAGAAATATGATATGCTATTTTCCTAAAATTATATGTTATTATCCTAAAATAATATGATATGCTAACCTATCCAAAACATCACCGTGTAAAGAGCTATCTCAATAGACTATATATTTTCTCCTCTACTACAAGATTCTCTACAAGACCTCAAATTAGTTATAGTATTTCACATTGGCTACATAACTATACTCTCATGACCAAAGGGTTATTCTCTTGAAGTCTTATTCTCTTGCTATATTACAAAACTTTTCTCTTGGACTATACACTCACATGCTTAATATATTCTCTTTCTATGCTATTGATCTACACTCTCAATGATCTAGCTCAAGTATCTCTGCAATGTCTACAATCTCTCTCAGGTATGTCTTATGGTACCATCTTATTTATCTTTGAGACATAAGTAGAAACTCTAAAGTTAAGCCCTAATAATTATGTGTGTGGATCCATTGTTGGTATGGTATATCTTCACTAAGCTATGCACATTAACCTTGTTATGGATGTACTTTGTATCTCCGCTGAACAATAGATGAGCATATAATAGAAGAAAATTAATTGATTACAGGTTTTCTGCCATTGATTATAGGTTTTTGAATATTATTGTTCTTCCTACATATTTGCTAATGATGTTATGATCTTATGCGGTGAATTCAATATGTAAATGATGTAATGCAATTCTCTAAACCAAAGAACAATATAACCCTAAAAAAATTAACATGATCCTGCAACTTTGTGAATGTTTCTTTTTCTTTTCTGAGTTGAGTGGTGAGTTTATTCACTTACAATATTTGTTTCCTCAACAAACTTTTCATCGGCCTGCCAGGGAAAACATGAGACAAAGAGTTATTATGACATGACCTAACCTCCAAGCTCCAATTATGGAAGTGGGGCCGACAAACTGACAACTTACAACATCCCTCAGGGCTACAAGACACTCAAGGGACAAAGGACCACCCCAAGTGACCAATCCATAAGATGACATTTCTTTTCTCACAAATTAACCCCCAACCACATGCATAACAAAGCAAGGGCGCAATTATAGACTCCAACCACATGCACAAAACTGCCTCCATGCAGTTATGACCCACTTTGGCCAATTTATAGGTGCAGTCCTGATATCTGATCCACTTTTATAAGTTAGCCTTTGTACCACTGCCCAGAACTGTCTATAACTTCTGAGAATGATAAATAACATGTTTACAAAGCTAATCATACAAAAATTGAATGAGAACTTGACTAGGACATGACTAATGCATAACAAACATTTCATCAAACACATGGAAAACATAAGAGCTACAAGTCATGAATGCATATATGATCATAAGGGTTTGAAATCCATATGATAATCATCAAGAAGTCTCTATGCCCTCTCCACATATATGCAATAGGACTCAATATTCCATGCATTCATCAACCATTAAATAACTTATTAAAACATGTAAGGAGCCATAGATAAAATATATTATATAACCAACATATAACCAACTTATAAACAAAATAAGAACCATGGCAAAATAACCGTAAAATAACCATCATAATGAACACATATGCTTATAGATCACAATAGGAAAACATCTCATTATTCCATGAGTTCAATTGAATGTATGGTTCCCTTCTAAATAATCTTGTGGAGGGACCCAAATCTCTGGTGGTAAATTAATTAAAAAATAAGAATTCAATTGAATAAGGTTGCGTTTTAAATATCTTATTAAAAAAAGAACCCAGAGCATACCAATATTGAAAACAGAGAGCGCCAAATTTTTAGATTCTCTCCACTTTTTTAAATATGGTTTTTAATAAATTAAAATAATTTTCGTAATAATTTTTTTAGATCATTCATATCAACCAACATTTCTTCTCTCAAATTTGATTACTCTCGTTACCCATGACTCTCTCGGAAATGGATTGTAGGCACCTCATAAAAAGAATTATGAGGTTACAAGTTAGTAACTCATAGTCCCATTCCAAAAAGTATCACAGATCTGTTCTTTTCTTCAGAAACTTTTCACTCACAGGTCTGTGCGATATTCCGGTAATACCACTTTGCATGACTTGGACCATAGTAGATATTTGTTCATAACTAAAATATTTTTATAATCTTGTCTAAATCAATATTTAGATTTGGATTTGGATTTTGATTTCTAAATTTAGAAAATTAAAAAAAAAGAAAAGAAAATAGGAAAAACAGGAATTATGTTTTTCTTATATTATCTCCCAAATAACAAGGTATATTATGTCCCAAATAGCAAGGTATGTGTAGCAAACATATTACATAATAATATAGAGTGAGAAGCGTAGACAGACTGCGCTTTGCTTATGCTCTACGACTTTTCAAGAAGCTAACCATATCACTTGAAAACTGAGGAGCCATCCATGGATGGTGGACTTCCAGTTCTCCTAAAGCCACATCGAACAATTCATGGTTTTGATCCTCCACAGCCAAAAAGTCGTGCGCAGCTTTTTTAGTTTTCTCCAAACCATATAAGTAGGCCAGCTCTAGAGTTTCAATAAATACATCCTTTCGTATGGCATGTTGGGACACAAAATCATCCAACCTCTGGAGGAGAAGTTGTACTTGGTAGAAATGGGCAAGCTTAACAAGTTCGCAGTAATGAGAATGCAGATCTTCATCACTAAGTTCAGCAGTGTACAAAAACTTCAAAAAAGCTCTCACACTTTCTCCTCCACCTTCATGAATTTCCACTCGTTTTGTTTCTTTTTCTTTCATATCGACTTCTTCCAGCATTGCTCGGAAAACATCTGATCTACTTGCCTGCACAAATTACAGAACATCCATCATCAGAATACTTAAAACACAATAATAATATTGCAGCTGGAGAACAATAATATTATTGCAGCTGGAGAGCCATAATAATATTGCAGCTAGAGAACCACAAAACTCACGAGAATAAAAGCGTGTGCAGTAAGCGAGGATCCATCTGATGTGCAAAAGAGGGTGACATCTCCAGTATCAGATAATTCGTTTGGAACAGAGCTCCACTTTCTTAGAAATTTAGCAGTATGTTTAGACTTGTAAAACTGTTCCTTTATTGCTAAACTGTTCAGACGTTCAACATTAAGAGATTTTTCCAAAGCCTGGTTCTCCTGTAACACCTTATAAAAACAACTGAGACAGAGACCGTTGTTGCTTCTGAGATGACCGCAACTGACCTGTGGCATTGGCGCTGCCATTCTACTGCCTGCATCAAACAAAAATGTAAATTAATTTGGAGGAACGTGGTGGGAAGCAATGGATCTCCGTTCAATTGTAAAATGGTATTTCTGCACAGTATCTACGTACCAGAGACAGAAGCCGCAAGAGTATTTTTATTATTAAAGATCAGTGCTGTATCAAGCTAAGTATGGAAATTGGTTCCTATCGACGAAAGATGATATAAATATACGTTTGCGGCTTATTTCATGAGTCGCGTCGGTCAGAATATATATTCTAACTCTGGATTTAGGGAAGTCTATCTCATATAAACATGTAAACTTAAATTTAAACGTTTTTAGCCGCTTTTTTTTATGAGTTATGTAGAAATAAATTTTATTATTATTATATATAAACCACAAATAAATTTAAAATATAAAATTCTCAAATATAAGCAAAATAAATTAAAATATCATAAAGTGAGTATGGTAAATAATAAAAAAACTATGTGACAAATACAATTAATACTATGGGCCAAATATCATTTTTATGAAAGAAATATGTAAATAAATAAAAGTATAATAAATACATATTGTTATGAAGATTATGGTAAATAAATAAAATATAATCTAGAGATATGGTAATAAATATATATATATATATATATATATGTTTTTTTTGCCTATAAGACTTTTTCTATTTTTTTTTTTAAGATGTGGTTCACAGTCAGTGGCCGCTACATCCACGGTAAATATAGGGGCAGTTCCACCTGAAGTTTTTCTATTTTTTTTTTAAGCTGTGGTTCATGGTCACTAAGTGGCCTTACATCCACCGTAAATATCGGGGCAGTTCCACCTGAAGTTTTTCTATTTTTTTTTAAGTTGTGGTTCATGGTCACTAAGTGGCCGCTACATCCACTGTAAATATCGCGGCAGTTCCACCCGAAGTTTTTCTATTTTTTTTTTTAAGCTGTGGTTCACGGTCACAAAGTGGTTGCTACATCCACGGTAAATATCGGGGCAATTCCACTCGAAGTTTTTCTATTTTTTTTTTAAGCTGTGGTTCACGGTCACTAAGCCGCTACATCCACGGTAAATATGGAGGTAGGCCGCTACATCCACGGTAAATATGGGGGTAGTTCCACCCGAAGGGATCCGCTCGTCGGCCAATCTTAACAGCTGCTACATCCACAGTAAATATCGGTAAATATCGGGGCAGTTCCACCCGAAGTTTTTCTATTTTTTTTTTAAGTTGTGGTTCATTGTCGGGTAGGGTGCTACATCCACGGTAAATATGGGGGTAGTTCCACCCGAAGGGATCTGCTCGTCGCGAATCTTAACAGCCGCTACATCCACGGTAAATATCGGGGCAGTTCCACCCGAAGTTTTTCTATTTTTTTTTTAAGCTGTGGTTCACTGTCGGGTAGGCTGCTACATCCACGGTAAATATGGGGGTAGTTCCACCCAAAGGGATATGCTCATCGGCCAATCTTAACAGCCGCTACATCCACAGTAAATATTGGGACAGTTCCACCCGAAGTTTTTCTATTTTTTTTTTAAGCACGGTAAATATGGGGGTAGTTCCACCCGAAGGGATCTGCTCGTCGGCCAATCTTAACAGCTGCTACATCCACGGTAAATATTGGGGCAGCTCCACCCGAAGTTTTTCTATTTTTTTTTAAGCTGTGATTCACGGTCACTAAGTGGCCGCTACATCCACGGTAAATATGGGGGTAGTTCCACCACCCGAAGTTTTTCTATTTTTTTTTAAGCACGGTAAATAGGGGGGTAGTTCCACCCGAAGGGATCTGCTCGTCGGCCAATCTTAACAGCCGCTACATCCACGGTAAATATTGGGGCAGTTCCACCCGAAGTTTTTCTATTTTTTTTTTTAAGCTGTGATTCACAGTCACTAAGTGACCGCTACAAGCACGGTAAATAAGCTGTGATTCACGGTCACTAAGTGACCGCTACAAGCACGGTAAATATGGGGGTAGTTCCACCCGAAGGGATTTGCTCGTCGGCCAATCTTAACAGCCATCTTAACAGCCGCTACATTCACAGTAAATATGGGGGTAGTTCCACCCCAATGGATCTGGGCCAATCTTAAGAGGCCTAACCCTGAGGGCGTCGAGGAAATTTGACCCTGTGACCTCCCAACTGGGAAAGTGCTTAGCAACTGGAACTCGACCATTTGAGCTATCCCTTAGGGCTAAACCTTTTTCTATTTACAAAGACTAATTTTTTTTTATTTAGCTGAAGCCTATGGACCAAATCCAATTTTAATACCATGGGCCAAATACCATATTTATAAAAGAGGTGTGGTAAATTAATAAAAATATAAATAAACCAAAGGTATGGTAAATAAATAAAATATTTTGGAACTCGACCATTTGAGCTATCCCTTAGGGCTAAACCTTTTTCTATTTACAAAGACTAATTTTTTTTTATTTAGCTGAAGCCTATGGACCAAATCCAATTTTAATACCATGGGCCAAATACCATATTTATAAAAGAGGTGTGGTAAATTAATAAAAATATAAATAAACCAAAGGTATGGTAAATAAATAAAATATTTTTCCTATATTTATTCCATAAGTCACTTTATATTACGAACACTCAAAAAAAGGTTTTATTTAGATGAAACCTAGGGCTCAAATACCATGGGCCAAATTATTATTAATACCATGCAAAAAAATGTTATTATCCCTAATATCAATATTAATAAAAATAAAGATGGCACATGGTATTGACCCATGGAATGTAGCCTATTTAAAGGGGGAATTAAACTATCATAGGTTCGTCTTTACTCTGGATCTACCAGCTTAGTATTTAAAGGGGAATTAAACTATCATAGATTCATCTTTACTCTGGATCTAACTTAAACGTTTCTAGGAATGTAGCCTATTTAAAGGGGGAATTAAACTATCATAGATTCATCTTTACTTTGGATCTACTAGCTTAGTATGTACATGGTAGATCTTGGTATTGAGAATCAATGGTACCCATGGTATTCCCATGGAATGTAGCCTATTTAAAGGGGGAATTAAACTATCATAGATTCCCATGGTATTCCCATGGAATGTAGCCTATTTAAAGGGGGAATTAAACTATCATAGATTCATCTTTACTCTGGAGCTTAGTATGTACACGGTAGATCTTGGTATTGAGAATCAATGGTACCCATGGGAATAAGAAGGAATTAAACTATCATAGATTCATCTTTACTCTGGAGCTTAGTATGTACACGGTAGATCTATCTTGGTATTGAGAATCAATGGTACCCATGGTATTCCCATGGAATGTAGCCTATTTAAAGGGGGAATTAAACTATCATAGATTCCCATGGTATTCCCATGGAATGTAGCCTATTTAAAGGGGGAATTAAACTATCATAGATTCATCTTTACTCTGGAGCTTAGTATGTACACGGTAGATCTTGGTATTGAGAATCAATGGTACCCATGGGAATAAGAAGGAATTAAACTATCATAGATTCATCTTTACTCTGGAGCTTAGTATGTACACGGTAGATCTATCTTGGTATTGAGAATCAATGGTACCCATGGTATTCCCATGGAATGTAGCCTATTTAAAGGGGGAATTAAACTATCATAGATTCCCATGGTATTCCCATGGAATGTAGCCTATTTAAAGGGGAATTAAACTATCATAGATTCATCTTTACTCTGGATCTACCAGCTTAGTATGTACACGGTAGATCTCACATAAATATGTAATCTAACCCTGGGGGATCTACCAGCTTAGTATGTACACGGTAGATTTCACATAAATATTTAAATATGTAATCTAACCTCGGGGGCATCGAGGAGATTTGATCCCGTGACCTCCCAACTAGATATCATAGATTATCTTTACTCTAGATCTACCAGCTTAGTATGTACACGGTAGATCTCACATAAATATGTAATCTAACCCCGGGGGATCTACCAGCTTAGTATGTACACGGTAGATCTCACATAAATATGTAATCTAACCCCGGGGCATCAAGGAGATTTGACCCCGTGACCTCCCAACATACATCTTTACTCTGGATCTACTAGCTTAGTATGTACACGGTAGATCTCACATAAATATGTAACCAACTGGATATCATAGATTCATCTTTACTCTGGATCTACCAGCTTAGTGTGACCTCCCAACTGGATATCATAGATCTCCCAACTGGATATCATAGATTCATCTTTACTCTGGATCTACCAGCTTAGTGTGACCTCCCAACTGGATATCATAGATCTCCCAACTGGATATCATAGATTCATCTTTACTCTGGATCTACCAGCTTAGTGTGACCTCCCAACTGGATATCATAGATTCATCTTTACTCTAGATCTACCAGATATCATAGATCTCCCAACTGGATATCATAGATTCATCTTTACTCTGGATCTACCAGCTTAGTGTGACCTCCCAACTGGATATCATAGATTCATCTTTACTCTAGATCTACCAGATATCATAGATCTCCCAACTGGATATCATAGATTCATCTTTACTCTGGATCTACCAGCTTAGTGTGACCTCCCAACTGGATATCATAGATTCATCTTTACTCTGGATCTACCAGCTTAGTGTGACCTCCCAACTGGATATCATAGATTCATCTTTACTCTAGATCTACCAGCTTAGTATGTACACCGTAGATCTCACATAAATATGTAATCTAACCTCGGGGGCATCGAGGAGATTTGACCCCGTGACCTCCCAACTGGATAAGTGCTTAGCAACGGGAACTCGAC
Organism: Pinus taeda; assembly: GCA_000404065.3. Classification (NCBI taxonomy): domain Eukaryota; kingdom Viridiplantae; phylum Streptophyta; class Pinopsida; order Pinales; family Pinaceae; genus Pinus; species Pinus taeda. The sequence goes on along the minus strand of APFE031630527.1, from coordinate 52,936 downwards.
CATTTGAGCTATCCCTTGGGGCTAAACCTTTTTCTATTTACAAAGACTAAAAAAAAATTATTTAGCTGAAGCCTATGGACCAAATCTAATTTTAATACCATGGGCCAAATACCATATTTATAAAAGAGGTGTTGTAAATTGATAAAAATATAAATAGACCAAAGGTATGGTAAATAAATAAAAAAAAAAATCCTATATTTATTCCATAAGTCACTTTATATTTACGAACACTCAAAAAGAGGTTTTATTTAGATGAGGCCTAGGGGTCAAATACCATGGGACAAATTATTATTAATACCATGCAAAAAAAAAGTTATTATCCCTAATATTAATATTAATAAAAATAAAGATGGTACATGGTATTGACCCATGGTATTGAGAATCAATGGTATTGACCCATGGTATTCATGTGGAATGTTAGCCTATTTAAATGGGGAATTAAACTATCATAGATTCATCTTTACTCTGGATCAACCAAGAACCGAGAGGGATCAAATATGCTGATATGTAAACTAACATAGAGTAAAAAAGTATTTGATCCCTCTCGACTTTGGTTGCTCAATATTTCATGGATAAGATCTTCAAATTGCATGGCATGCCCACTTCTATTGTGTCCGACTGCCACTCGATCTTCAACAGTAATTTTTGGCAGGAACTCTTCATAATACAAGGCACTCAACTAAAACTTAGTACTTCCTATCATCCACAAATAGATGGTCAAACCGAAGCCGTCAACAAATGTCTAGAAACCTACCTTAGGTGTTTCACATCAGAAAAGCAACACCTTTGGGTACAGTGGCTACCTCTGGCTGAATGGTGGTATAACATCAACTATCATGCCACCACCAAAATGACTCCCTATGAATCAGTATATGGTCAACTCCCGCCTTCACCTACTTCGTATCTCAAGGGATGCTCAAAAGTACAAGCAGTGGATCAACTCCTAC